>JABFPM010003729.1:0-13868 GCA_022817325.1 Idris sp. 1 HC-2018 | reverse complement strand
GTTCAAAATTTAAAAAAAAATTATTAAAAACTTCATCATTAATTAATCGTTTAAAAAATTGAGAATTGTAGGAAAATATGCGCAAATGATGGACACCATATCGATGAATAACTCAAAATTCTATATAGAGTCAATTCATTTTCACGTCAGATTCGCTACCTTTTTTTCTTTTTACAAGGTATAACACTTAATATTTTGTTATTATATATAATTACTGGCTTTTTCAACTATATAATCTAATTGAAACAAACAGCGAAAGTTGCTTTATGTAACTGTTAATGTTTTTATAATTTTTAACAGCCAAGTAATTTAAACGTTCGTGTTTTTTAACCTTTTTTTTTTATAAATAATGCGCATGTTGACAGTTGTGATAAATGTTCCTTCTTTTCTCATTTTATATATTTGATTTATAATAGTTGATATTTTACATGTTATATTGCAACGTTGGAGCCTCAACTTTTATAACCCAATAAAAAAACCCAATAACTTTATAATTATTTTGTTCATTGCGTTTTTTCGAATATTTTTTCTTCCAAAAATGATTTCCTTATTTTCGGATAAATGGACGCGAGTGATTACAAATTTTAAACAAATATATATAAATTAGATCCGTGTTTCGTTATAATGGAATACGAGAGACACTCACGGTCTTTTTTTCGACACAATTGGAATTTAAATTCTACATATTTTAAAAATGTATTATAAAAATTTGTAAAATTAAAAAGTATATCGAAAACTGTATAGTACATAAGTACGCATTCAAAATTGATTTTTTTTTGCATTTTTAATGTTAAAGTAAGCAAAGTAGTGAAAAAGACGTAAAAAACTTTTATTTGGATTAGAAAAATGTATAATTTCTTAACTAATTTATTAATTTTTCAAAAAATTTTGCGTAATAATTAAATAATTAATTAATTTTTTTCGGAATTTCTGAATAAGTACTTATCACTACTGAGATATTAATATAATAATTAAATAAATAATATTCTGAATTTTTTTGTAAATTTTACTTTCATTGAGTCTCGAGCTGGTTATTTAAAGATTACATTATATATACAAACTCTAACGAAGTCTAGCGGAACTTCTCGCCAGAATTTGAATGTATTATTATTTATAATTTCACAATACACTTTAATTAGTTTAGCTCTGAATATTTTTGATAATGTAGTCTTTTTTTATTTGTATTTTATTATTAATTTTTGTTTACTGAATAATTTTAAAGCCTTTGTCAGCGCAAAGATTATCTGTGACGAAATTATTGTGCGATTTCTAAAAGAAATGTTAATATCAGTTTTTCATGATACACATTGTATAACAACTTATACGAGATCATGGTAGATTCGCTTGTGTATTGACAGTTGCCTGAGTAGACATAATGTTTGAGTGAGACTCTGATTTTTGTTTTATTATTTTCTTGTACTAGTTTTACTAGTTTACATTAAATATCGGGAGTCCCTTTTTTTATAACTTGAAAAATTGATATTTTTGTGGATTATTTTATTTTTTTCGTTTTTGTAAAATTGTTTAATACGTAATAAAAAATTTGTCTTAATAAAATTCGTTTGTATTCATCATTGACTTGTTATCTAAAATTTCGTAAAGATCGTTGAAATTGTAAATTTGAAAACGAGTCAAATGTAATGAAAATATCTAAATTTCCGTTACATATGGCAGTACGTGTTGTTAAGCGTGTTTTTTTTAGTGCTACCAACTTTGACTAATTTATAATAATTTTAAAATTTCAGGGAAAAGTTAGGCAAAAAAATATAAAATTATAAGGAAAAATATTCTGTTCAAATATTTTGGTGTAAACAAAGATATTTTAAAGTTTTCAATGGTGAAAAATTCTGTATATCAACATATTTTAGATCTCTCAATAGAAACATCACTTTAAATAATACTAATTAATTTGTTTTTAAAAACTAATTTTAAGTATGTCTTTTACCGAATTTGTCATTTTGTATAATCCTTTTGAACCAAAAGGAAATTTCTGTGAGGATTCCTTTTAATTCAAAATTTTTTAATTTTTTAATTTTCTTGAACTGGTTCGAATGAATTTGAATTGAACTTTTAAAAAAACTTTTCGAATCTGCTGTTAACGGACAAGCTCAATGAATATGTTAGTATAAAAAACAAAACTACAAAAATACCAAATCTCGAAACACTTTTTAAGCAGCAAGCTAAACTAAGACAGACTTAAGTTTTATTATACAAATTAGAAAATATAAACAATGTTCAGATATCGCATTGAGTTTGGAAAATTTGTTAATAACAAATTGCTTTTCATATTTAAAACATAAAAAACGTATCAATCATATTGGTAGCACTTTTTTATTATGCGTTTAAGAAAAAAAGTACAAAACTCGTTGTCCATAATCAATATTTGAGTGTCAAAAAAAAAAAAAAAAAAAAAAAAAAAATCATCATAACACGCATTATATCAAATAGCGCAATCATTTTTTATAAAGACTCGTAGCTAATTGATAACTGCGATAATTTCTAAAAGCCAACATGCTCCAGAGTCATCAACGACTGCATTTCATAAAATGTTTTCTAATACGAACACTGTCGTAAATTTTTAGCCAAACTGTACAGGTTTATAGTCGTTCGACCGAGTCTGTTAAAAATTGAAGTCAACAGAACTGCAATTTTGTTTATCATCAAGCATTCAATATTAAGAAGAGTTTCCCATTGTCAAACACCGCTGTTCGGAAAGCGTGGCGGGGGAAGCGGGGGCGGTGGCCTCTCCGGTTGAAGAACGCCTGAAGAACGATCTGACCCAACTGCAAATACAACTATTGAAAATACAAATTAGTATTTATACATAATTCAACTGTGTTGTAAATATTGTATTGGATAAATCAGTTGCTGTTCTAGTTGAACAAATAATTTAAATTTAATTTTGTAAACAATTATATTTGCAAGAGGAATTAAATTGTCTAAATTCATAAAGTATTTTTTATAATAATCTTCTTTATAATGATGGTTTGAATATGCTTGAAATAGCTCTTCAATTTCTCAACAAATATGCATTGAATTGACGAGGGTTAAAAGAATTATCTCAAGATATTCGAGAGATCATCAAAATCTTTACTGAATGGACATTGATTTCAATTTAAGAGTTTGAAGGAGGTTTAACGATTTATTTGTAATGAAACATATTGATTGTGTGTACAAGGTGTTCCAAAAGTTTGACATATTTAAATGTTTTTTAGTGAAACAGGGTATGAAATTTGAACTTGAAACTTTAAAAATGAAATTTTAATACACGATCAAATTAAAATTTTATAGTAAATATTTTTAAAATGTATTCTATTTTAGTCTTTTTTAAAAAAATAATCATAAACGTGTTTAAAAATCAGCTATGCAACTGTGAAGTAATTTAGAACTCATTTTCTGAATAGTCCAAAAAAGTATAAATTATACATTATTTAAGTCAATTTTTTGGACTTTTTACAGAAAAAGATTTTCGATATAATCGATGCTTTCATATTGTTTGTGTTCATTATGAATGTATAATCAATTATATTGAAATTAAAAAACGTAAAATAGCATAATATATATTTTTATCATATAGTAATACTAAAAAAAGTATACAAAGCATAATAAAATATATAAATCTATGTTTTTTGTCGGAAGCTCAAAAATAATTATTATGTTATCATCATACTTATATACTGAGAAAATAAAAAGTGACATTTTGCGTTATAATTATATTTATAATCCAGTTTATAGATTACATTCCATTGAGAATTTGTGCACACTCAACACGTTTACTGTGACATAACTACACGCGTGATTTGAAATCTAAAAAATTTATATAGAAGCCTGGCGGGATACACGTATGATGTTGATGATGATGATTATGATCGACCGGTTATAAATAAAAAGTTGAATATTAAGCGCAAGAAGACATAAAGCATTTGTTTGAAATAAAATAGAAAATACTTGAAGCTCATCGAATGACTTTTAATGACAATGTTGACTATCTTAATTTCCAGCTACATATACGCTGTTCATTTTGATTACAACTTATAGTATATATGTTCTGGCAATTTTAAAAATGTATTTTCTTATCAATGACAATAATGATTTATGAATGTTATATTCTAAACATATTAAATAATTAAGTAAAATAATAGTAAACAAATATAGACTAATCAAAATTAAAAATAAATGAATGATAAAAATGGCATAATTTATTGTAATACAATTTGGAAATACATTTTTGTTAATGATAATCAACTGTGTAATGAGAATGAATGTGATGGATGTGTTGGTCAGGTTTAAGCAGGTCTTACATGAATCAGGATGTGGCTTCTCCTCGGCCACCATCAAGGCTGCACTCTCTGCTGGCTGTATATGCTCCTCTAATGCATTCACACAGTTTAGCATGCTCCTGCAAAACACCATGCCACTTGTCCAAATTTCACTTCTTCACATTAATTCCATGTTTACATTTATTCTTCTGTTCCATTTTGTATAATTCTTTTTTGATTAATTTTAATATATTCGATAGGCTTAATATGTATTAACAAAAACATTACCTTATTTACTCTGAACAAAAAACAAACTTACTAGCATTATTTCACAATACTTGCTTGACATTAATTCATAAAACTAATATTAAATATTAGTTTGATTTGGCTCTTTCATTGTAGTACAAAAGTATAACTTTTGTAAATTACTTATATTTTTTGGATGCATTATGTGCTATAATGTTTGTGACCAAATGCTAATAACATTAAATAATTCTTCGGAGCCTTTTAATTACACTTTATTTGTCCAATTAATTAGATTTCCATTAAAAAAAGTATTATTTGGAAAAAAATAACTTTCTTAACATTGTACAATATTTTATTCGTTTTTATATGATTGTAAATGTCAATAGCTAAATGAATATTTGATAAAGTATTTTGATAAATTTGTCTATGTGATATGACGGCATAAAATATTAACGTAATTTAAAATGTATGTACATTTATACATTTATTTTTTATGTCAAAAAAGCTATTTACAATGATAAATATATGTACACAAAATCATTCAAATTTTGACATTACTGAGAATCAAAAGTTATGAAATAATATTCTGCATATTTATCTTAAATTTTATACATTTTATAAATGGTATATAAATTAGATTTAAAAAAGTATAAAATTTGTATACAAATGAAAATGAGTATAATAAAAAAAAGGTTTCTTACAACAATAATCCGTCTAATTAATTTATTTTGAATGAAAAAGTGTATATTTTTTCATTATAATTGTCTACATGAAAAATGATTTAATATAATTGTTAATAAAGTGTTTGATTGATGATATTATTGTTTATCTGTTGTAGCATGATTGGCAGTGGTGCAGGCGTCAGATAGTACGGTTTCTCTGCTAGAGTTTGTAGTGATTTCTTCTTTCCTGCAATAGAAGAACAATACATGGCTATCGAGCCCCTACATTTTCTTTATCAACTGTTACAACTTGTAGTTTTTATTTAAAGTTTGAAGAATAAAATAATATCTACACACTGAGAAAAATGTTGCGCGGTGTTACGCGACCATAATTGAAAGGATTTGAAATCTCTATCTCTAAGCTATAGTGAAATGAACTTTGATCTATACATTTTTAATGAAAACAATTGGTTTTTATTGATATAAAAAGTACAGATAATAAATGCCAAAAATTGGTACTTCTTATTAATATAATTTAACAAATTATATTAAATTGGATTTATTTTATTTATATTAAATACAATTTGTATGTCTTATAATTAATATAAATTTCAATATTATGGTTTTCATTAATTTGAATAAAAAACACAAAAAAACACAAATCTGGCATTTATCTGTACTTACGAAGATTTGTTCTATAGCTACTTATAATTATTGTAGAAAATGTTAAGTTTGTAAATTAAACTAACTTATTCTATTTTATTCTAAACTTTGTCTACAGTGACAACTATGAAAAAATGCACTAAATTAAACTTATGAAATCAGTTAACTTTTATTAATGAATAAATGAAAAATAAAATGAAAAATCCCCACATTTTTCTCAGTGTTACTTTTTTCATGTATAAAAATTACTAAAATATGCAGTCAAGAACAATTAATCAATTTAAATGGTGTCGTCACTAAAATATAATGATTAAATTTCTCTGGTTAAAATTTTGAATGATATATAGCATTAAATGTATAAACTTATTTAGAATAATGTAGTAACCAGTTTTTAAACTTCAATTTTATGTTATCTAAATAATACATACATTATTTGAAAAGAGCAATATTACAGTTTTTGAATAATTCAGATGAGATTTCAATAAATGTAGAATTCTATATAATGCTTTCTAAACAAGATTATTTATACGGTAATATAATTTCAAATCTATAAATGCAGAAAGTCAATATATTTCATATTTGATTAAAAAAAAAATTACACATCCAGAGAAATAACGTTTGAGAATTGACAAATTTTACTATAGAAGCTGTGCTAATAAGTGCATTATTGTAAAATTTGATATACGAATATATATTTATTTTGAAATTGTAACCAACATTTATATTAATTAATTGACATATTATAATAATTTGAATATGATATTTATTAGCAAAGCTTTAGAAGGTAAAAATTGTAAATTTTAAGTTGCGGTTTCTCTGCGTGCAGCATTTGAAATTTTCACGGACATTATGTTTTTATGACAAAAACATTTATTTTACACTGTAAAAAATGCTAAGTTTTTTAGCAGATTCATGTCAACCTTTGACATATCATATTCATCAAATGTTATAAATGAAAATGTAATTTAATGTAATTAAGGCATTATTAAAAAATTATCATGTTTGTTAGCTTATTTCAAAATATTAATAATTAACATTTTTTTACAGTGCAGAAGTATCAATTATTTACAATCAGAAAAAATGAAAGAAACAAACACAAATTTTGTTCGTGTTTACTGTTAATTTTGCAGTATTATATAAGTCTAACCGTTGAAATGCAGTGTTTCGTAGATTGCCATGCATGTACAAATGTGAGAAACACGCTACGCTGTAAAATTTATTAAATAAATAGAGGAGCCTCAACGTTACGTTGTGTCTTTTGGCTCCAAAGAATCATTCTTCTGTTATCAACATTTTTTGTTTTATGGAAGAATTTTTTTTATTTATAAAACATATCAAATTCGCTATTTAAGAATAATGGACAAAATGGCATGAAATTTTTACTTCAGTTGAAAAGGCATTCGTGATTCGTCTTCGATGATTTTGCTGCATTATGATTAAAGATGAAAGGAAACATTCATCAAAATGAGATTTTATTTTATTTTTAATCATAATTAGATTTTTAATATAAAATAAGCAAAAAAAATTTTAAGAAGCATTTTATTTAAATTCAGTTAAACATGATCAAATTTTTTACATGAATTTAATAATAATTAATATAACAATATAAAAATTATTTATTTTTAATTTGATATGATAACATAATAAGAAAAAGTGTACTTTTCATTCATTAATCAAAACTGCACAAAAAAGTTTCTTAAACAACAACAACAAAAAATAATAAAAACTATCAGGTACGTGAATGGAATGAATGGGAGCATTATGAAAAATTTTCAAACATTTGATTGTGGTCGCCAAACAAAATCATGCTATATCATTTAAATAAAAATGTTATGTATTTACAAAGCCACAACAAGAACAAAGAATCAACTTTTCTTTTTGACAACTTACCCATATAGTCTGCTATCCCGCAAACTGCTCCTGTTAAATACAAAAAACATGTTAAAAACTTACTATTGTTACAAAATAGTTTAAAATTTGATTTCAACTGTTTCTTATACTTACAAAAAAAATAAGTTTAATCAGCTTGAAAATATGTTTTTTTGACTTAATAAATTTGTTTGAAAGAGTTCATACTTTTTAAAACATTATAATAAGAAGAAAATTTGACAAAATTCTGGAGCAGAAAATAAATAAATACACATTTATCAGTCAAAAAGATGGTAAAAGAATCAAACACTGCATAATTCAAACGAAAACTACTTACAGTATCAGATGACACTTAACACTAGCCTGTTCAGCCATGCTACAACGATGCTTTATTAATTCTAGATTTCTGTCGCAACAAATATCACTCTTCAAAACTGATGTTGAAAACCAGCAAGGGATTATTTTCGCAATAGGACAACAATTGGAAATTAAACAGCAAAAAAAATCATTTTCTTCAATACAGGCAATATTTACACATACAAACCAATAAATTGGTATCAAAATAAATCAAACAACAGCTATAAAAAAAAACAATTTTTTATTTTTTACACGACTGAAGAGAAATCTTTATAAGTATCTATTTATAATTGGACATGTAAAAGAAATAAACAAATAATAAATAATAACATTCTCAAAAATTAATTCAAAATTTAATGAAAATAACGGATGTTTTATTAGCTTACAATAGTTACATTGAACTTGCTAAATCAATGGATGGTTATAACAAGTCAAACCGTGATAATAACAGGCGATATTATATATATGTGTGAGATTTACAAACTAACTTGTGAATATATTTCTTTTTTTACACGTTTTTATTCATTTTGTTAAAAAATTTGCCAGCAAATAAATAGTTTCAAAGAGCTAATTTATAAATCTCATAAAATAATATGATAGCTACAATATTGTAGAAGAACGTTTTTACAACATATATAAAATCAGTATGCTAAAACGATTCATAAAATAACATTATTTTGTAACAAAAAATCGTATCAATCTATTGAAATTCGAGCGAGGGGTAGAAGAAGTAACACAAGCGAAGCGTAATAAATTTTTAAATTATATAACAAAAGCCGAGTATTCAGTGTAGAAACTCGTTTTTTCATATTGTAAGACATTTCAAAAGTACCAGTTGAGAGAAACTATATTTTTGTTCGATAATCAATCACATGAGAACAAAATTATGAACATTTTTTAAGGCAGTAAGAAAAAAGTCTTATTTTGAGAATTTTTTTAACATTTGTCTTAATTCTTTTTATCTTATCATCTTAATATTTTTAGATAACTTTGATTTGAAAAACTAAGTATTCAAACCGACAAAATAAATTCAACTTTACCTATAATGGAGTAAATTGGACATAATAGAGATTGAAATACAAATTCCCGATCAATTTTAAGTGCTTAGTTCCATGCAAAGATTGTGAATGTTTCAGACTCTTTTTTTTAATAAAAAAAAAAATTAGCTCATTTCTTGATTTGATATTATATTACATTGACTATCATGATTGATCAACATCATTAAAACAAAAAAGCATTATTGAAAATTTTTATTAATAACTTCACGAAAGTTTAAATTTAAGATGAAAAATGAACTTTGATAAATGCAATTTATTTTTCAATTTTTTATATTCAACATAATTTACATAGAAAAAAAGTATTTTGTAAAATTTATATATTTTGTAAGAAGATAAAAATAAAATTTGTACTTGAATTTGCAGATACAGGAAACCTTTTTTTAATTTAAAAGATAATTTGTTTGTTTAAATTTACTAACACTGTAATAATTTGATGACGCAATCCTACTGAAAAGTCAAGTGCTATAAATATATTTTCAAATATTTATTTTAAAATAATTCATATAAACTTTTTCAAAGACATATTTTTTAAAATTTAATTTAAACTTTAAAAAAAAATTCGTCCATTGGAATGTGCGTTATTTGAAAGGCAAACATTTGGTTTATCACAAAAGATATTTATACTACAAACGATAGCTAAAATAAATATGTTTACTTAATAGTCCTTTGTTAGAGAAAGCAGTATAAACTCAATTTTATAAACTTATATTACTGTAAAATACTCCAAAAATCATTGTAATTAAATTATAAATAAGCATTTCAATTGAATTTTTATAACACATTTATCTTACAATATACATGTAAATTTGGATTTAATCATTAGGTGAATATTCTTTTTCTCTCAAAGTAGTATATTTGAAAATTTTTTAGAGAAATGCCAAAATTGATCTTTTGTTTTCTCTTTATAACTACAAAATATGTTGTGCAATAATTTATACCGCTATATAAATATTGCATTTTCGGAAACTTTTTAAGTAAAACATTCTATAATTGCATTAAATTTAACTACATTTTATATAAATATATAATTACTCAATAATTGAATGTCAATAAAATATTATATCATCTGCAGTACAGTAATCTTCGTTTATTTTGAATTTAATTAAGGGTCTAGTCCAGTGTGAATGTCGAAAAAAAAGACCTATTTTGAAGAATTTTGTTCTCAGTCGCAGAACATCATTTATTGTTAGATTTTTTGTTAATAAATAAAACGTACTTAATACATCAAAGAACAATTTTTTTAATACAAAAAATGTGTTTAATTGTTAATTAAATAAATAGACTCTTTCAATTTCCCCATGCCACTCGTGTACCTGATAACTCGAAAACTAGATAGATGGTTAGATAACCAATCTGCTTAAAATGTTAACCACACATTCCATAGACATGTCGTTATGACCGGAAGTAGGATTCTTTTGATTCCATCAACATTTACATTTGTTATTAAAAAAAAATAACTATCAAAACACAGTCGAAATGTGAGATTTATGTTTTCACTGTGCGCCATTTTTTTTAAATATTTCTTGAAATATTAAGTGCCCTTTTTATTATTAAAATAAAATCTGACAATAAATGATGTTCTGTGACTGAGAAAAAAATTCTTCAAAATAGGTCTTTTTTCAACGTTCACACTAGACTACCCCCTTAAATGATAAAATACGAAAATAAATAAAATTTTTAGTAAAATACGATATAAAATATTGAACACAATAGATATTGTTAAAAATTTACTTAAATATTTTTGTAAACTAAATTTAATTATGCTGATCAATTCCTTAAACAGTTTTTTAAACATGTGACTTAAACTTTTGACCGCTTAATTCTTGTATTAAAAATTCGTATTTTGATTTATTATTTTTAAGTACAATATTAATTAAAAATATAATTAATGACAAATAATGTCACTGAAATAGTCGATACTGAATATATATTCTTTCAATTGTAAGTAAAAATCCAGGTATATTTTGAGAAAATTAAGAAATAAAATCAAAATTACACCACTGATATGTGTGTTATATGTATATAAGTTGTTAAAATATAAATAAAAACCTTTCATGCTTATAATATTGTCTTGTTGTATAAGTTTATGAATCCAATTTTTTTGTGGTTTCTTAATCAAAGGCAAGAGCATCGTCCTGGCAATAAGTTTTATATTATCTGGAGTAAAAGGATTGTTTTGCATTAAAATCCATAATCATTTAAATTTTAGTTGAAAAAATAGCAACTTACTTTCGCATAACAATAATGGCATGCAAACAATCATTTTGGTTAGAAATGATAAGATTGTTAGACATAAAAACAAATGTACATAAAAATAATAATAAAAAAAAGTATCTGGATCAAAAACTGATGACATCATGCTCAAAAACACATTTGTCACTCGCATTTTCTAGTTATTAAAATTAGAGGGAGAGAGAGAGAGAGAGAGCTGTTTAGAATTAGTTTAAAGTTATTCAACTTCTAAAGTTTTACTGTTCTGTCTACTGGGTATTTCATATCTTGTGATGTCATAAAATGGACCGTACCTGGCGTTTCCGTGTCTAAATAATGCTAAAATCTCCTCGAAAGTCTTGTTTTTTGTTTCCGGGACTTTCTTGTACGTGAAAATCCAAAAGACTGCTAAAAATGCACTGAACGGTAGGAACGTATAATTTTCCAAACTTCTCTGTAAAAGGAAGAAAAATATAGTAAATATTTAAATGTTTCCATGTTATTGAATAATAAATTTCCATTTAAGTATCATTTCTGATTATATAAGTGTGTCATAAATGTAGCCATATATAAATTTTTACTTGGGTAATTTTAGTTTTTTTTTTTTTTTTTTTGAACGATGAAGAGTATAAAATTTGACTTACTTTCATACTCGGGAACCCAATTCCAACCAAGAAATTAGCAAGCCAATTAACAAGTACGGCAATAGACATGGCTGCTGGTCTTGGTCCTTGTGAAAATAGTTCAGCAGTGATCATCCATGGTATTGAGCCAGGTCCAACAGCGAAAAAGACGACGAAACTGAGTATTGACACCACCGACAAGTAAGACATCCAATCTATCATTTCCTGTACGTAACCAAAAAACTCCTATCAGGCAGTAGAATCAAGTTCTCCTTTCCTGAGCTGCTGGAGGAGTCTCAGGATGGTTTTTTTTTAATTAAAGTAAAATCATATATTTCTAAATAAATGATTTCAACGAGAATTATCATAATATTCATTGTCATAAATAATTAAATGTATTTGTTCTTTTTGTAGAACTTTGTTGACATTGTTATAGAATTGTTCAAAACTAGAAGTTTTGCTTGAAATATAACACACAGTCAATCATTTATACATTTCATCAAGATATGGTGAAAAAAAGAAAAGTATTTCAATGAATTCCACAATTATAACTTATATTAGAAATTGCAAAATGTGATAACAGTTTGTAGTTTCCAAAAGCTAAAATTACAGAATTTATGTTTATTAATATTTTCTTTGTATAATTTTGATTAAAAATATTTGTTATTAAAATAAACTGTTTTGATTGTATTGAAATCTTTGATTATGATAAATCCCAGATCATAAATAAATCAAAATTATTTCTGCGTGCAGCATGCAGCTCAACCCTGCGTCTGGCAGTACAATTAGGTGCGCGCTAACTAATTTTTTTCACAAGCTAAATATATATGTATATATATTATAGACCAAAGCGGTGATTAATTTCTTTTGTTATATTTGACAATCGCGCTAAAAGTTGTACATCTTACACTGTTTTCACGCGAAAAAGCTCCTACAGACAATAATAATCATATTTATAAAGAATCAATGTGCTCTTAAATTTCAGTTATGTAAATCAGTCGAAAAATATTAAGAACACATTGACAGACATTTTGCCGTTATTAGTTACAGGTTTGAGCGACAGTTAATAAGCATTGTATAGGGTTATTATCTCCTCCAGACAGTCACGAAAGAGATGCAGTTTGGGGAAGGGAAGGGGAGAGGTGAGGTAAAAAGCAGGACAACTAACAGCAACAAAAAGTGAATTAACAAAAATAAAAAATGAAAATATAAAAATTTAATTATATTTAATTTATAATTAATCAATAACATAAATGTAATGTATTTTTAATTAACACAGTAAATTATTAATGAACAAAAATTATTTTATTGTATACATAACATTTTATGTATCATTTTTGAATATACTAATATATGTTAAAAAGCGATACCCAGCAGGTTTAAGGTTTGAAGAGGAAAAAGCATGCAATTTCCAACGCCACTAAAAATCAGCGAGTGTTAGTACGTGTAAATAATGTTAATGATAAATACAACCGATCCAATAAATAGTGGGTGATACTCTCGTATATTAAGTGCAGTGATGCACCTCAGCTGTGAAAATAATGTGTTAATACACCTAAGACCAAGATGTATGGTGCAAAGCACAAATATATTATTATTTACAGTAGGATGAGCTTCATCTTTTTGTATGCAAATTTGTAATATCTGTATATTCGGTTAGAAATGTCAATTTTATTAATACAAATAATATATCTGCTGTTTAAAATGTATATTTGAAAATGAATTGAGATGTACTTAGAATTATTATACTAAGTACATTCTTTAATTGTAAATTTATTTTGAGAATTTTTTTCTTTATATTTTTTAATATAAGTGAAAGGTATACAATAATTGAGGCTCTTATATAATTTTTAGTTTTCCATGTACATGACCGGCATATATCGGTGTTTCATTTGTATAAAATGTTGTACAGCCTGAATA
>JABFPM010003728.1:0-13872 GCA_022817325.1 Idris sp. 1 HC-2018 | reverse complement strand
TTAGAATCCGATAACATGTAGAAAAATAATATAAAAAGTACCGATTTATTCCTTGTTCCCTTCAGTGCTAAAAAAATGATTGAAAAATGACTATTTCTGAGCTCTCTAATTGGACTTCCCCCCTTAACAGCAAATATTAAAATATAAAGGTATTATAATACTTAACATAACTTTGGGGTTAAGGTAGAAAATCAACCAATGAAAGCTTTATTTTTTACTACAATTAAAATTTTTAATGTTTAAAACTGCAAGCAGAAAAGATGTAATATTTGAACTTTATAAATATCCCGAGTCAAAAGCTTTAGCCTCTTCAGCCTCCTTTCATTCTCATTTCAAACTCTTTAGTCTCTTTTCAATCTCATTTCTACAAATTTTTATTTTTTCAACCTTTTTTTTATTTCTTTTTCACCTGTTTGTATTTAATGTTTAAATTTTTACAATTTTTTCAACCTCTTCAGTCTCTTTTCATTATAAAACACATTTCAGCCTCTTTATAAATATTGGTCAAATTTTCAACCTCTTCAGCCTCCTTTTTTGTTTTGTTTGTTTTTTGTTCTTTTTCTTCTTCTTTTTCTTCACTGTAAAACATATTTCAGCCTCCTCAACCTCGTTTCATTTTAATGCGTTTACTTTATAACCGATAGATCCTGCGTTCGATTCCCAGCCCAGTACAAATTTATTATATGTTAATAATGTGTTGCGTTGCGTAATTAAATTACTTGTATAAGATTTTATAACATTCTAACATTGAATGTACTAAATAAATTATATATATTTATGTATATAATCATATATGTTATACATAAAGACAGAAAAATAATAAATATAAAATAATTTTTTTTATAAAGGTAAAAAAAGTGTTGTAGCACTAGCATGCAAAATGAACTTGCCATACAAAAATTGTTTGTCAAAAATAAATTAATAGAGGTTGAAAAGATTAAAAGGAGGCTAAAGAGGTTGAAATAATACTAAAAGCCCGAAAAAATTGAATGGATGTTGAAGAAGATGAAAAGAGTCTTAAGAGGCTGAAACACTTTGGAGGTTGAAAGGAGGTTAATATTTGTCTACTAATTTTTATTTTCAACCTCTTCAGCGTCAAGTTTTTAAATATTTCAACCTCTTTCCAGCCTCCTTTCAACCTCATATTTTGAAGACAATTTTTGCGACTCGGGTAATAATTTCTAAACGTTGAATATTAGTGAAAATAGTATTAATTTATTAAATGCTTTATTATTTGATATAATAATAGTAATAATGTTAACTGTTTACACTAATTATTACATTAAAAATTGAATTAATTTGGAACCTAAAATATACGTCCCTTAGCGGATTTTCTATCTTAAATATAAACAAATTCATTTTATCTTTTTTTCACACATCAGACTTTTTCAACCAATCAAATTATGTTAAAAGCGATGATTTTTTTAAGATAAATTGTTCAAAAATAAGAACAATATAAATGCATATTAACTTAATAATATGCCGAACTTTTAGTTTGTTTCTTCGAAAACAGTTTGTTTTGGTTACAAAGTGGCACCACTGTTTCTATATATTTTTAGTAAATTTGGATATTATGTCCCGAATGCCAACTTCATAAGCTCAATATATGTTTTCTAATCAGAGGTTGACAAATTTAAATCGATTTGATCTTATGCAAAGAAATTCATGCATAATAAAATCTTACTTTTAACATGTCGTCTTAATTGAAAAAGATTTTTCATCATAAAAAATGGACACTAACGCACGCTGTAAAAATTCCGTGCACTAACGTCACACAATGCTGCGTATATACCTGCAATAGAACGCACTAAATAGAGATGCCAAATTCAGCTTTTGATTGAACAGTTGGCATTCTGAATTACTCTAAGCCAATCAGGAAAAGTTTTATGCGATCACTTCTTTTAACATTAATTCTGTAAAATCTATTTTATCATAAAGAATCTATTTTAATATAAAAGATAAAAACTGAAAAAATATTACATACCGATTAACGCTAGATAGATGGACATTTTGGACCCGCTTTTGTTTACATAATGATGAAAAAATGCTTATTTTCATTTGTTGGTTAAAATTTAAATCAAGATAATAAATTATGACATTATAAATTTTTATTAATATTATTTTCTACTTTTTATGTTGCAACAATATAAATTTATGGGCTATTATCGGTATCGAATAATTAAAACTACAGAAATTCTATAATATTCCAGTAAACCAAATGAAGTCAAGATTTGATGTATTTTGAATCAATAGAATTTTAGTTGATTGATCTTTGCTTGAGTGGTTCAATGTCCACACATGTGATGATTATTTGATCAATTTTGCTGATTCAACAAAATAGATTTGAATTAAGAGAATTGATCAAAAAGTCTTAAATGTTCATTTGATTAAATGTTTAAATCAGAGAAAAAATATTTTCTTAAATTTTGTTAAGGATCGAGCTATAAGTACAATTCATATTGAAATTTGAGATTTTAAAAGCGATAAATTTGTTGCCTCCGTTCTTCTAATGGTAAAGAAAAAATTATTTTTTTGTATATAAGGTTTAAAATTATTATAAATTGAAAGTATCGGGGTCATGCGAAAAGTACTAAAGAGGGATTGGTGAAGCCCCCCTTAAAGTACTGCTAAAAGTGATCATCAAAAGATAAAAAAAATTATTCTCTCGACTAAAGAACAAATCAAAATTCATTTAGCGCTACTTTTAAAATGAAAATAAAGCTGAATCGAAATTAAATTTGCATCGATTTCAACCACTTTTGTTTGTCTTTTATTCAACATTTCATTGCTACTTCACATAGCTCTGAATCAATTCCGTATCTACTATACGCAGTTTACCCCTTAGTAAATGTACACCATCCACAATTCGCAAATTTGAAAATTTATTTTTCTTTCACTTTTTTTTTCATTAAATTTCATTTCATAAAGTCGGCTTCTTTAAATTACTGATTTTATCAGTTTTAGATTTAGTAAGCTATCAATTTACATCTATTCTACAGTAAATAACATATTGCAGAATTTAAAATGATAACATAAATTTTGTCAGCGCCTATTTCTTATATATATTTGTCTTTTGTAAGTTCTTTTATAACTATTCTAATGCAGGAATAAAGGATTGATTCTTCAATAAAAATAATCTCCAAGCTGTTAGCAAATTATAAATCATAAATTAAGATAGATTTATTTGACTCAAATTTTGTTTGTTTATTCATAAATTTTTAGAATTGGAGTATTTAAAAAATATGTTTAATAAGAGAAAATGATAAAATAAATAAAATTGTATAAACTATAAAAGCCAGACTCTTACTAAAAACAAAACTAGTGGTTTTAGATTTTGTAAATCAGTTATTATTTAAATTCAATTTCAGTTTGTTAAATAATGCATTGAATCTTCATTTTTGAAATACTCCAAGCAATACTCAGGACGGAACTCATGTAAATACCCATAATTTACCGTGTTTAGTATTTTAGCTGACACTTTTTTCTGATCGTTATTTTAAAAACACGACTGTCAGGGCCCCAGTGAGTTTAACTTTATCCCTAAGTGCAATACCTTATTCCAATATGCGATAGGACGTTAAAAAGAATAAAATATTTTTCGGGTCAGTGCCAGATGAAATTCGATTCACATTTTTGTCGATTTTCTCTAAGTGAGAAACGACTTAAGAATCTATTAATAGTTTTTCTTTTTTAACATTATAAAATCTCAGTAAAATAATTCGCGTTTTCATATTGACATTGACAAAATCAAGTTTCAATAATTTCGACTGCAATATTCAATTTCAAAATAATTTCGCAAAACAATAGCCTTTTTCTTTTGAAATCAATTATAAAGTCGAACGAAGTATAAGCCCGCAAAGTCAATTAAGCCAACAATTATTTGCAATGTTTTACGTGCAATTTCATTAAACATTTGTTTGATTTACGACGTGGATAAATAACGCACAACACTGCCACTTGGCGGATTAAATTACATCCCGAAACATAACATATTCACTACAACTCAGAGAAAACGAAATTTTAATTATAAGCCTTTGCCAAATAATTGAGTTCTTTCATATTTCAAGAATAATTTTTTTAACAATGTCCTCTTTTTAATTATATAAATTTGTAAAAGAATTGAAAGTTTAATTTGGCTTGAGAAAAGTTTCATGTAGATTATTATGAATCAATAATATACTTTAAACAAAATTTAGAATTAATGACTTAGTTTGTATAAACCAAAACATTTACAATAATTATGGTAATGTTTTAAAGAAACAACAACATCAATTATCTTATAGTTAAACTTTTACTTTAGTAAAAAAAAATTTGTATGGCTTAACCTTAAAAATTCTACTCGATTTCACCTCATACAAAAAACCCACGAGTGAGTAAATCTTACTATTCCATTTTAGCAGTGAAATATATTATTTTTGATTTGTATGATTATAATAATAATTGTTAATATATATTATATTAAATCAGAAATTTGTTAAAAAAATATTTTGTCCACGTAACACCTTAAGTATACACTGAGGAAAATGCATAATCATATTAACTATAATTTATGGTAATCTTTACCATATTTGATTATAAAAAACTACTGATGATATTATTACAGAAATTACTGTATATTATGGTACGTCCAAAAATTAATTTTAAGAAATGTATTTTCAGTTTTGTTATTATGACGATCACACTTCAGTTATATTTGACTGAACAAATCTAACCTATTAAAAAATCGACATCGGACCTACGAAATGTGAATCGAACGCATTACCAACCGAAACCACAGAAGATTACAGAAACACATTTTGGATCGCCAAAAACCGTTTTAATAAAATTGACATTGGAAGTAAAAGTTATATTTAATACCACAAAAAGATATATTTTATTGGAATAAGTAGATATTTTTTCAATAATTCAAAATGTATTTGTGTATTATTTTTAATCAGGTAAAATCTAGCAAAAAAAGTATAAACAAATTTCTAACTTTGTATATAAATTTTTAAATCTACTGTTACTATTTAGAAAAAAAGTACAACTTTTTTTAAATATGAAAAGTTGTGCTATGTTATGGTTGTATCTGTAAAAATATAATTTCATTATTAATTTAAATATTATTTAATAATTGTAAACATTATATGGCCAATTTTTTAAACTAATACAAAATTGATAAATGAATTGATCTTTTGTAACTTTTAGTCAAACGGATTATCAAATACTTTTCATGAACTAAAACATTATTGCGTAGACTTTCGCATTCGTAAAAATACATTGGCATTTACGCCGTAGAGTCTTCAATTCATTTAAAAATGCATTTTTGATCATTCTAATTGTGAAATAATTTTTTATTAACCATCAAATATAATTCATTATCTTTAAATTTTATTTTCAATTAATTAAACATTGAAATTATTCAACCATAAATTGTTTTATTAAATCTTTGTAGAAATAATATTCTCGCAATTTAATAGTATACCTCTTTTGTAACAAGGGCCAAAAACGTATGATGTCTCACAAGTGAAATTTTAGCCCGAGTTGAAGCTAAGCTGACATGATAAATAAAAGATCATGATTTATGTAATCATGAAATTGTTTAACTTTTTGACTTGATTTTAATTAAGTGTAAGTTTATTCCTTTGAATTTAAAATGATATGATTGATGTTAATAAAGAAAGTTGTTCAAATGAAAACAAAATAAAATCGTAATATTCTGATTTTTAATATAGCCCCAGGCTGCTAATTATATTTTCATTTAAGCTCCATTTTTGTATTTTTCCTAACTATTACATAATGTAACAATACTCAATTAAATTTAACTAATTATGACATGGCTACAAGAACTGATACTTCTCGTAAACTTGATCAAAATGCTCTTCGTGACTTGAACGAAATTTTCAATCTCATTATTCATTACGAACCAAACTTCAAAATTTCCTAAACCTTAATCTACCACTAAACACGTACATTAAAATTCAACCAAACAACAGATGTTACTAAACAACTTTATTTCTCCTTCAGAAATCTTTTCGGTCATCTCTTATTCCAACTAAAAACGCTGACTAATGCTGCTTTTAAATATCACCCTTAAAGAAACAAATCAACTATTTAATTTCATTAGTTCAGCAAATTTGTTTGATGTATTCCCTCATGATAAAATAAACAGACATACAATCGTAATAAGTTTTTCTTATTAATAATAAGTATATAACATATGATATCACTGGTATAAATTAACATACATTTTAATTAATATCAATATGGTGTCAATGATAGAGTCGAATTTAATAAAAAAAAAGCTTTTAAAATATAAATTTCGAAAGTTGATTCTGTAACACAGAGTCTTCTTTATTAGGGGTCACGTCCCCATAACACAATTTTTCGTGGAGCGCACGCCCTATATTTGATGCACGATTCTCACATTACACTCGAATCGATCGTTTTGTTGCAGAGCTGGAGAAGCGGCAGCTACCTCGGAGCTCTGAGGAGCTGGAGGATTTGCAAAAGCTGCTTCACTTTCCGGAGGAGGTAGCATTGAGATTGGCGGAGACTGAGTACCAGCTGTTTTACCAGGTGCCACCGAGTGAATACTTGAAACACGTGGCTCAAGACCCGGACACGCTGAGAAAACATCAAACAGCAAAATCGAGCCGCACGAGCAAGCCAAGCACCGTGAACAGTTCTACCCAGACTGAAGAAGTCGCGCCAACTCCTTCCGGCACAGTTACAGCCTCAGTACAAATACTCGTGAACCGTTTTAATGAGGTATCCACTTCGTCTGCTTATTCATCTCTTTTGTCTGCGCTCAGCCCGATTTTATCACCTTGAACATTTTGACGATTGTTTTTAACTTCACTAAGTAGAAAGCATTACAGAGATTAAATCACAGGCAATGGATATTGTTAAAAGACTGACGCAAATGGTGTTGGAATTGAAAACACAGAGCTGAACCCGGATTTATTAGATAGCAGAATAGATCATTTTATCTTCAAAGCTGTCAAATAACTATATATAATTTTAGGGATCCAGTTAGATAGCAACAGCAAGTTTATTGAAATTTCAGTGCAGCAGTATAAAAGGTTTACAAAGTTATTTCGAGAATTTTAAGTTATTAGAATATTTTTCATTTGAACAATATTTTTTGTAATTTCACATAAAGTGAGTCTTTATAAGTCAAATATCTAATTTCACCTTAAAGAGAAAATTGCTTCTGACTGATGATAATAAAAAAGATCTTTCTCTTCAGATTTTTAATTTAACGTGATTTCAATTTTGTGGTTTAAGTTAACTGTTATTGCATGTATACATAAATACATCTTTTGCGGGAGTTAAACTGTAATAAATCTTGGAAATAGATGATTGCTCGAATAATAATAATTCAGTTTAATAACAACTAAGTTAGACAAACAGTTTTATTATTCAAATGAAGAATAATATCAAAGAATATATTGTAAATGATGTTTTGAAAATATCTTAAAGACTGTTTAAAAATGACCCGAAATGAATTAATTTTTCTTTCCGTTATTATTACTTTATTCCGTGATATCATATTATGATCAGTTTGAGATTAAAAAAAATCAAATAATGATCCAAGAAAGCTTACAATTAATCTATACAAATAAAATTAAAGGAATAGGTGAAAAAAGTGTATGCAACCGTAAGTTTAATTGATTTCGGTTTTATTTTTGAGTTTATGAATTGATTAAAATACGATAAAAAAATGATCAAGTAATGAAGATAGAGAATAATCGAATTTATTTCTTAATTAGCTGAAAACCCCAGCTTTGCTTGGGTGTTCCGTTTACAAATCTAAAATATAAAAATCAATAGTGGTTATAGTGTGTTGTAAAATGCATTCTTAAAAAAAGCTTACTGTGAAGTTAAAGCAAGCGATCAGAAATGCGCACGCATCTAAGAAACCTAGATGCAAAACCTGTTAACTCTGTACTTTTATCAAAAATGAGTTAAATATATCATTATATTCATTTTTTATGCAGCTTCAACCTAAAAATAATCATTATGAATACACATGATTAAAAATATTATTAAATTAATAAAAAAAATCTTGTACAGCACTCAGAGAAATTTCCTTTTGAACCAAAAGGACAATTTCTTTTGGTTCAAAGGGAATTTTTTCTGAGTGAAACACAAAATCTGTTAACTGTGTGATGGTTACAGATATAAAACCTATTAGTTCACAATTGATATACTATATATTTATATAATTGTAATTCTTAGATAATCCAGTTTTTCATAATTACAAATGTTTATTATTTATAATGTATTAAAGAAAATCCACAGTCAATTCCTTGCATAGTGCACTCATAATCACATTTCTTCGATTTCCCAAGTTTGGCTTATAATGAAGTTAACAGCTTTTGCATCTGAGCTACTCAGAATCTGTCATATGCTATTTCATATTCAATTGCTTGAAGTTGTATGCTTAATTTAAACTGTACAAAATTGCGGTAAGTGTGAATTTTCATACTTATTTGATTTAATTCAACTTAGTCAAAATTATAGAGGAAATTAAGCAACTTTTGTTAAAATAAAATTTAAATAAAATTGAACTATTATTTTTATTTCATGGGTATTTTCATAAACGGTAAAATTGCATTTTATGCAGATTAAAATTAGAATTGCCCCAGATGTCTATATTGACCGGTTCTCCCCTATATTACATTTGTTGAACTTTAATTAATTTTGATTTTTTGAATTATAATTTTTCAATTTAGAATTCGTGTTTTGTTCAATTTTAAAATCTTATTTTTTGAAAAATTCAAGTGATTCGGAATATTTGAGAAATAATTTAAAGTTTTTTTCATTAATTTGAACAATTTTACACTTTTGTAATAAACTGAAAAATTTGGTTTTTAAAGTTTTTTTAAATGTAAAATGAACAAAAAATTGAACATTTTTAAATAATTTGAGAAAATTATATAATTTTATGTTAGAGTTGAAATAAAAAATAAAGTTCATAAAATTCAGACTGGATTTCGGGTCGGATCTTTTAAGTAAGAATGACAGTTTGCTTGGTGAATAGTTACAAAAAATGTTACTTTTGTTACCTTTCAGTGTAAGTGGAACTTAAAAAAATGTTATCAACAATTATTTTTAGTTAAAAAGGATAGAAAGAATTTCTGAAAAAGTATCATTCCAACATGCTGAAAAAAAACTTTTCATATCCTTTTTTTAAGTTCCACTTACACTGCCCAAAATTTCATCAATTCATTCAATATATATTTGCATAAAATTTTTTAATTATATTAAAATTAAACATATTTAATATGTTAAAATGATAATTTTTCAGAAAATTTTTCAATCCTCTTAAACTAGTAATAATTTTTTAAAAAATAATTATTGATGGATGGCTACATCAATACGTCCCTGTAAATGGGCCTTTACTGTAATGATTTGATTACTTATTTTAGAAAAAAATGTATACAAATCTTTTTTAAAGCATATTTCGACAAGGCTTTTTGATCAAACGTCTACAAATGATGTTTATTTGTTATACAAATGATGTTTACTTTTACAATTTTCCAAATTTTCAAATATGTTTTCTCAAATAAATAATGAAAAGATTCATAGGATCTTTGTATACAAATATTTTTACACATCATGAAAATTATTGACTAGATCTAACCAAAAAAAGCGCTAAATAATTACCATTAATGGCGAAATAAATGAAGATAACTTTTTCATATGACCTTAAAAAAGATAATCATTTGCATTTCAAAAAAAAATGTAAACAAATAAACGAATGTCTTGTGTGTTTGTGTAATGTGTATTACATACGCTTACACACGAGCGAATTTGTAAAGATTTCGTGTCTTTTTGAGAAAAAAATCTCACATGTTAAATATAAGGTCGACTAAAATATATATCGCTTTAGTATTTTAATATAAGCATATTGTCTGGAAAAAATTCATGTTTAAATTCTGATTATTATATTCAACTTTTATTAATTCTGAAAATTTGTATTAAATGAAATCTATATATTTTTAATTGTAGGTGAGCTCATGGGTTATTCACGTTATAAGCAGTGGAACTACAATAGAAGATCAGAAGGCAATTTTATCTTGTTTTCTGCGTGTGGCTCAAACCTGCTGGAACACTGGAAATTTCAATTCAGCTATGGAAATTATAGCTGGTCTCAAGTGAGTGTATATTCATGTTATTTTTCAACATGAACTCTTCAGTTCAATTATCCTTATAACTTATTTAAGTTTCTTTTTAAACAACTTTGTGGTTTTTAATTTCAGTTTGTTTCTCACAATTAAAGCTATTATAAATAAAAGTTTGTTTCAAAGTTTAAAATTTTGTTTAAATTCGATATTTGTAAAATATGAATGTTTGAATGTACAGTTTATTTAATGCACGGAGCAAGTTACATAAATACATGACCAACAAATGTATGGTATTTCTACCATATTTCATTGTAAATATACCGTTAAGTGTATTATAACAGAATCTACTACATTTTATAATATAATATTAGCTGAACCACGTAAGTTTATTATCCCGTTGACTTTATTTTTTCTATAAATCGTTAACCTTTCGCCGGTCGCGTCATGTACTTTGTACACGCTTAAATTCTCACTTATAAAAAATATCAAAAATAAATTAAATAATATAAAGTGAATCATAAAAATTAGGAATGTTCTTAAGAGCAATAAAATTAGTATTTATCCAAAAATAATCAATTTTATATAATATTATCTACAAACAAACACAAAACTTAATAAACGTTTCAAAAATATATTAAGCAATCTGTAAAACAATGCTCATATCCTAAAAAAAAAATAATAATAATAATACAAAATAAACTCTTGGTCGAATAAACTTGTTCGTATCACATTTAAATCAGTATGTCTTTTGAAATACGTAAGCAGCGGTTTTTATTGTAAAATTCAAAGTATATTCATTACCAAATATAAATTAGTTAGGTTTTTACTTTCATTATTGAATATTATTATAAAAAAAAATTATTAAAAAAAATTCATGAGCACTGAAAAATTATTTGTATTACACGATATTTCAGAAATCCTTTTTCATCCAACTTGAGTTCGGTATTGAAATGCATTAAATAAAAAAATTAATTTTTTGATTAAAATTTTTATAAAACTAACATATCTGTATTTTTACAACTAATTACTTTCATGAGTTTTATGTTATGACAAGACAAAGAAAAAAGTTTTCTCTTTTTAGTGTATAACAGATGCTGACTACGTGATGGAAAATGTCTTTTCTTCAAAAAATTTTGTAATATTTTCTAATGTACTAAACTATATAGGTTGCTTCTCAACTGCACACTTTAAATTCATTGTATGTGTTTGGTAATTTGATATTTATTGGTTTCATAATTTTTTTTTCTTAAGGACAAATTTAACACAATAACAATAATGCTCGCAGTAGTGTATTTTTAAGCTTACATGTATTTTGTCAATGTAATGTATCATTTCACTCTTTGAATATTAAGTAGTGGTAAAAAGTAGTAAAAAATATTGCGATTTGGTACTTTGTTTGAGAATAAAATGTCGATCATAATTAAGAAACAAAAATGAGTAGACTTTAATTTTATCAATCAAATGTTCAATTTCATTTCTATTAAATAAACGGTTTCTAATTTAAAAATTAAAACAATTAGTAATCAAAACAATAATACATTAATTAATTATTAAAATCAAATCAATATAAATATTTTTATTCAATTTTCATTGCATTATATATTTATTAAAATTTACTTTTACTTATTACACTTTAGTTAGATAAAAGTTTTTTCTCATGATTTCGAGACTCTCGTTACGAGACGAGATTTGCCTTGGTTTTGTCTCGGTCTCGTCTCAATCTCGTCTCGAAAATTAAAATCTAAGTCTCGTCTCGATTTAGTCTCGAAATTGAGACTAGTCTCGACCTTGTGTGCAGCTCTAATATTTGCATTGTTTTTTCGATTTTTCATCCTGTAAAAATGTGGATATTCAACAAAATTATAATAATAATAAAGAAAATGCAGTAAAGTACATTATATTTCAAGTTACATTTTATTTTGCAGTACAATTTTATATACAATTTCATTGCACCAATAAAAAAATCGACATTTTGGAACTTAGGGCACACCTTCGAAACTATTTTTTCCTTATATTAGTCTTTGGCTCAAACGTATAAAAAAATTGGACCTAATGAAAATTTAAAGGGTGACTACTTTTTAAATTGCTGATTAAATAAATGAAAAAACCGTTTAAAGAAAAATATATGTAGAATTGCTCATATATTGGATTTTTAAAGTTCAGCATTAATTTTTTAGCAAATATAATGCAAAGTGCAATCGAAATCATTTTATTTATGTTAACTTTTTTTTATTCAGTGTACCGTCTCGACTGTTAAAATATTTCAATATTTTCTCACGGTGTCTTCTCATAGATAATGTTATTAATGGTCAATTATAGTGCTTTATGAAAATCCAATTGATTGTAAAGTTTAATTAATTGATTTATCAATGAATGGAAGAAGTTTTCAGAAATTGTTATAAAAAAATTTAAGAACGAGAAAATTGGGATTCTTTTAAAAATTCCTAAAGAGTTTTGACAACAATTTTGGAAATTATAAAATTTTTAAGGAATTCCTGAAATTTTTTTGATATTTTTTTATAAAATAAATTTAAACTGTTCAAAATTTAATAAATTTTCACGACTTTTAACGGTACTCTTTGCAGACCCGTTTAAAAGGGTTCTGATCAGTTACTCATTTTTCAAATTGTTTATAAAATTGTTTGAACAATCCTTCTATTCATCAATTAATTGAATTACTAAAAAACACTAGTCAATTATGAATATACGGATGTTAAAGTTTATTCTTATAAATAAGCGTGAGCTACAGTTTTCGTTATCATTTTTTGTTCGAGATAACCTAAAGTAATTTCTGCAATCTTGAACTGTAAAATTTTACAGTCAAGAAGTGCTGTAACGATTTGCATTGTTTCCGTGATAGCTCATTATTTTCAGTGCATTACCTGTTTTTTATTCGATGAAATATATAGTAAATTGGCTTTAGAGAATTTGATAAATCATGTAGATGATATTTATTTACTTTTTTTTAATAGTTGAAATATTTCTTATTCACAAAATGAGATTTGTTTGAGACTCATGAACAAACTTTTGTAATCAAAGTTTCGCACTTTCATTTTATTATTTTATTCATCTTGTATCTTACAATAAATATACTTGCAAAATTGAAATTTTTTTATTTTCCAATTTTCCGAATAACTTTTTCTATAAAAAAATATGAAAAACATTAAATGGTCATTAATAACAGTAGAAATTGAAAATTTCGATTATAGCTAATGGGAAAAAATACTGAACAAATTTACATCAAGTATAAAAAAAAGTAATCTTCAGAATGTGTGTCTTTTAGTTTTGACTTTAATCATCTTTTATATGGGGTATTGCATGTCAAATGTGCTACTTATCAAAAAAATTGATAATCTCTTAACACAGATTATGATTTTCTGATCAATTTATAAATTAAAAAAAGATATTAAAATGAAAAACACCAAAAAATAAATAATTAAAAAGTAAGTCTTTACGTGATTCTACTCGTACAATTTCTATAAAATTTAATTTGAACGATCAATTTAAGTCTTTACATTATCATATTGAAATCCCAGAGTGCTAAAATAAATAGTTTTTCTAATTTTAAGAAGTATTTGTAAAATTAAGTAAAAACATAATTTGTTAAATACTCCTAACCTGAATGTAATTTTATATTTTAAAACAATATATTTAAAAAAAGCTATTAATTACACTAATCTGAGATTTTGACATGCTAACATAGAGACTTATATTGATAGTTTAAATCAAATTTCATTGAAATTAAGCAGGTCAAACG
>JABFPM010003727.1:0-13873 GCA_022817325.1 Idris sp. 1 HC-2018 | reverse complement strand
ACCCCCCCCCCCTCCCCCCACATTATATTAACATACCCAAGCAAATATTTTGCAATAATAAAGTGCTCTGAAAGCATTTTAAAATTTTTTTTATATTTTTAAATAAATGCTGATTAAAGTACTGTTTAACAAATTTATATAATTAAATATGAAAATTTCTAAAGAAAGAACAATTTTATTAGAAATTTTACAAAAGAGAATAAAAGGTATGTTTTTTAAAGAAGAAATAATGGAAATGAAAATAAAAATTGCAGTTAACGAGCACAAAGAGAAAGAACATTACAATGCACAAAGTGCTATAAAGCGATATGAAAAAACAGTGTTTCACAGCTTTATAAATCAATTATAATTTACCGAAAATTCGGTTAAAGATGTTTCGCATAAAATTCAACTCGTTTCCATGAACTTAATAATTCGTAGGTGTAAACAACGAAGATTGTTCGGTTAATATAGAATTGTGTGTAAAATTGCGTTAACCACCATTCATTAGAGTTGTTTAATTAATTCAATTTTATGCAATTTTTTGGCGATTGGGGTTTTGTTTTAATTGCCAGGCCGATATGATTAGCCTGGCTGCGAATACATTATACTCTGTGTATATAAATGTGCTCAGCAATCGCATTGAGAAAATTACACGTTGCAATGACAGTTGTGATATTACGACGTCGACGACCGCAATTATTGTTAAATTAACACGTATGCGCTTGTAATTTGTGTGAAATCATATTTCGTTGAATAAAATTTTATTCCTGTTAACTTTCAAAAAAATTCTTGGAATTTTTCAATCTCTTTGTTTTCTCTGAACAAAGAAGCAAAAATTTTAAATTACATTTGAAAGAAAGCAGGGAAAACAGTGCAAATTTTGTACAGATGTTAGTGATAAAAAGTTTTCAAATACTTGGAGTATTTGAACCACAAAATTTTTTTATAGGTTTGCCAAAAGGATAAGAATCCATCGAACGCAAACACTCTGGAGTCTATTTTTTTCTTAGCACTTTTAGAAAAAAAGAGATAAAGACTGGTGGAATTAAGGTCAGTTGGCTTATCGTTTCGAAAGAACTTCCAGATAAAAGAATTTGAGATGCAATTTTTTGTGACTTTAGACTATTCAAGTTTATAGGAAATCAATAGATTCTAATGCTATTTACATTTAAAATAATAATCTACTAA
This sequence comes from Idris sp. 1 HC-2018, assembly GCA_022817325.1. Lineage (NCBI taxonomy): Eukaryota > Metazoa > Arthropoda > Insecta > Hymenoptera > Scelionidae > Idris > Idris sp. 1 HC-2018. Next base: position 12,703 of record JABFPM010003727.1, on the reverse strand, counting down.
GAAATTATCATCAATCGTTAAACTTGTTCAGAATAGTTACAGTACTTAATATAAATGGATTTAAATTATTTTAGAAAAGTTCTTTTCTATTATTACCAGTTAAAAGTTTAATTCCACAGACACTGACTAAACGTACATTACTAATTTCACAGGAAAAGTGAATTCGAAAAAACGACTGTAAATAAAAATTCATTAATTTTAAAAAATTATAAAGTACAAGAATATATTAAACAAAGATTATTTGAACAAAACCGAAATTTCATTCTCGTTCAAATTGTTCTATATTTTTCTCTTATTTGAGCAATTCATCATATTTTTATTACATTATAAAACCTTTTTTGCGTCGTATTACTGGTCTATAAATTTAATGAAACGTATATTTTCGTATGAAGTAAATAATAGATTAAAGGTGGGATTAACAAAAATCATTTATTAGTTTTACATATAAATAAATGATGCAAAATGTGTTCACCACTTTATTTGAATTAAAGTTGAAATCAATTTTTCAACCCTACACAAATATTTGACTTATAAAAGAGTAAAATGAAAGTCATAATTTTTTTACTTAGATCACAAAACTTGAGAATGCAATTTTACCTCTCACAGAAGAATCGAATTGTGATGAACGTCTTGAAAAGAACATCATCTAATGGATGGAAGCTGGTAAAATGTTTTTTTTTCTAAATGTGATTTCGGTCCTAACTTTATACACATTGTATGCGTGTCCGAAGTCTTAACCTGGTGTTGGTATCGGGATATTTGTGAGCATATACAAACGGTATAGCACCACGTGACAGGTGAAGCAAGGTCTGGCTCGCATAAAGATCGGATCACAAAGGAGTACGATTGTTGCTTGGGAAATTTTTTACAGGATGTCGCCCCGAGTCCCATTGTTACTTTTCTCGTGCGATAAAAATGCCCTGTAGATCGCGTCACATCGCGTTTGCTGAACGAGGTAAGAAGGTGCGCGCGAAATCTTACAGCGCAAAATGTTACACCGAACAAAGACCTGAGCAAGTGAGAAAAAAATAAACGACAAGCTGACGGAAAAAAAAAGCGGAGATAAAGCTGATGTGTACTCGAAACAAGATCAGGAAACTTTTAATTATGAATTATCATTTGTTTGTTTCTCGTTGGGCGTGTATAACAAGAGAATTTTTGAATGCCCTCCGGGGTTGCTTCGATAATAAATCGTGCCGTTTGATCGCGGCAAAACCAAGAGCAGCAAGAAAAGGGGAATCAACTTTTTTCCGTGCCGCAAATATCCTCCTTTGATCGGATCAAAAGAAGAGACGACGGAACAATGGACGTTTATTTCGACGACGCGGGGCTATAAAATCATCGCACTTGTTGTCATTATCTTTGATCGTGTTGAAAATCTGACAGCACGTTTGCTCCGCATAATGAACCAATTATCGGTCATTTTTCGTGCCAACCCCGAAAAGTATTGATTCAACCGCCAAAGTGGCTCTTTTATCATTTTCGTTGTTATAATGCAATCAATTTTGAATGCGAAGTTCGGTGATTGCAGTTCAAATTGCAAGAGCTAGCCCGCGAGCTATCATTCGCTTTGATTATAATAAATGTGCGAAATATATTTTCATGATTTATGTTGTGTATAGTTAATTTTTCCTAATTATTCACAGTTAATTAATTCTCTTCAATGCAATTTATGTGTAGTTACAGAAAATAAATTGACTAAAATATGATACCAGTTTTGCTGCAAATGTTGAATGAATGTTGTAATTCAAGGTTATATATATTTTAGTATATATTTTTGCTTACTTTTATTAAAGAAAAAATATTGACCAAGTGAAGGAAAATAAATTCATAAAATATGTATGCCGAACTTCATACAGTAAACACAATGTACATTGACGTATTGTGTTTTTTTTATATTGCCATATACGCTACCACTTGTTTTTTATTCATTCATAACTCATATAAAAATATCCTGTTAACTTTATCATTAAATTTTATTGGTGTGTAACATAAAGGTTTAATTTTTAAAAACCTGATTCCACAAGTTTCACAACTACATTTTGAAATAAACTTTTTGAGTAATGAAGTAAAGTAAAAGTTTTTATTTTGCCATTAAAAAAGTTTGCTGCAGTTTCATTTTTATTCAAATAATTAGAAGAAAAATCTTTCATATTTAATTATTACTATTTAAATTTTATTTATAATATTTATTATACAATAAAAGAACACTTTTACCTTTTTAATCAAACTTGTTTATAAAAGCCGTGAAACTGCTTAATTTTTTATTATTAAAATGAAGTTTTAATTTTAAATGAACGAAAATTATTTCATTAAAATGTTTTAATTTGTTAAAGAAAAATTCTTTTCCTAATTAACACATTTTTTTCGGTTTTTTTTTTCGATTGAAGATTCGCAAATATTTTTATTAAAAATTATACCAGCAAGAAAAAGAGAAGACATTTTTTTCATATGAAAGAAACTTAAGCATAATTTTTTTTAATTATAAACAAATACAAACAAGTAAAGATAATGAATCATAATTTTAATTAAGTCAGAAATAAAATAAAAGTTTTTCCATCGAGAGTTACAAAATGGGAAATCTTTGAACAGTCTGTTATACAATTTAAATGACATATTCTTTGTAATAAGAATTATCGATAGAATTTATTTTTTCTCAAGCTAACTATGTCATACTACAGACTGAATCGTAAATTAAACCGCACTTCGAGTGAACCCTGGATTTCACCAAAAACCAAAATCCTTTACATCATCAATTTGTACGACAAACACAGACCACATATACATAATTAAAATCCCACAATTGCCATTTTCAATTTCAAACAACCCCAATGGCCGACATCGTTAGCCGTTCCCCTCGAAACCGTGACATTTGTAGAGCCCCATAAAAAGCGAAAAAAAAGAAGGAAGATAAAAAACGCAAATCAATCGCGGCAGGAACAGTGATATTGATCCTGCAACTTTGAAGATGCACGTGTAGCTCGAGCGCGCATTTCGCATTCACGTCAGCCGATTGGAAATAGCTATCCGCGAAAATACGTCACGTATAGGTTGGGTTCTTCGTTAGCAGCAGCATACGTCGATCGAAATAACTCACTCGCTTTGGGGAAACCAAAATCACGGAATCGTCGCTTCTCTTTAACGCACGAGAACAATAAAAGGGAGGATACGTTTCTTAACGAGTGATTGTGCGTCGGAGATAGGGACCCGGAGGGTTGCGTATATTTCAGTTCACCAACACATTGCCGGACGGCAATGTGCGAAGTCTACAGTTGACGCTTATCAGAAGAACCATTCAAACTTTCCGGACAACATGGCCTGCTGATTCGAGGCAAAAAAATCGCCCTTTATCGAGAAAACGACCGTTTGACCTCACGTGAAACACTTATCCCCCTTGGCAAACTCGCCCCCAATCGATCATATCGAGCGATTGAAATTGGATGAACGCGCAAAGAATAAGCATGATTTTCATTTTAATTAAAAGATTTTAGTTGAAAACTAATTGTGATTACAAAAATATAACAAAATGAATTAAATTGTCCAAAAAGCAAAAATTATTGAAGAATAAAATTCAATAAAAAGGTTTTGCAACTTAATTGAATCAAAAAGTTTTACAGCTTTTAATATAATGAAAGAATGTATTTGATTAAAAAGATGTTGTATTAAATAGAAATTCGAATAAAACTAGTTGAAGAGATTCAATGAAATATTTATACTAAAAAAGAGTTAGACATAATTTTTTTGTTTTTGTTTTTTTTTTGTAAGTTTATCTTACAAAAAGTAAATTGCAATTACATTCAAGTGGAAAATGTAATTAAAATAATTAAATTTTGTGAATTTATTTATTGTTCTTTTTTCCACTTTGATATTTTAAAAACAAACTTTAACAGATTAATAAAAAAAATTGAGTGTTTTGGACAATAATTTCATTTGAAGCATCGTCAGGAAGCCATATTGTACATAAAGTAAAAAGTATTTCGTGAATATGTGGATTATTTATATGAACTGAATATAATGCATATTTATGAATAATACAAAATATTCATTTCAAACTTTAAAAATTATTGTACTTTGTTATCGTCCATTATATAAATTGAAAGGCTCATATAAAATATGTATATCTTTGTTGTTAATTATAACTTAAAAAGTTTACAAAATAATGTTGATTATTTTAAATCCATCTTTATTGTGTAAATTTAAAGGTTCTCTCGTTCGTGTTTCTGTTTTGTTAAATGTTCCCATTTTTCAACACATTCCGCTCTCATTTTTTCAACAATGGTTGATCTCTAATCTTCCTAAAATAAAAAAATGAACAAAAATTCTAACGGTTAGTAATTTTCATAACTGTTATAAAGAAAGATTTTTGCAATAAACTCAAATGAAGAGGGATTTTAAAAGCAAACCATTTTTATATTAATATTCAATGGTTAAGTGCTTCGAATTAATAACTTCTGAAGTAAATTTTTATTATTCATGAATTGTATGAATCTTGATAACGAAATTGGTTTACATAGAATCAAATTTCAGAAACAACAACAAAAACTTCAAATCAAAGATTTTGATTTGAATTGCTTCTTACTTGATTAATTCTTCGTACAATTTTAGCGTCAATTTTCATTACTTCAAAAAATGAACAATAATCTAAAAACATGACAAAGTTAAATAAACTGTTTCGTGTACATCCCATATCAGCGTAGTGTAAAATAGTGTATTTTTCTAATTTGTATACGTTGAATTATGGAATTAAAGTAAACCATATTTCAAATCCATTTTCTAAATTCATCATTCAATCATGATAATTGATAATTATAAATGAAACAATTGGAGTAACAACGAGAAGTCCGGTCCGGTCGTAGAAACGTACAGCGAATTCTGATAAAAAAGATCGGTACCATCCTCTCTGCGACGGAAGTAGTAGACTCGGGGTTAGTTTAGTAGCTGATCGAGTTAGCATAGTTAGAGCGTAGCTGGATGACAAATAGCAGATGAAGCATCGAGATTCTGCGCACGTAGCGGGCACCCGGCTTCGCCAAACGTAACATTCTAGCCGACCGTGCCGAACCCTCTCGGGGTGATTTAATGCTCCCGTTTGATCCGATATTCTTTATAAAGTTGAAAACATCGAGCCACCCCCTGCACTCGTGGCTTCCTCGTCTAGACGTGCCCGGCGGCGCAGCTGGCTTTTCGCTGCGTTTCAAATAAAAAACTCTGCTATATCGCGAAGATTCCCCAAAGAATCACGTCTGCTGATTTTTCCGAAACTATTGGAGATTCCAAACATCTGAGTTATACCGTCATCAGTTACCAAAAACACAAAAGACGAGAAAATTGTGCGGAAAAAGGGTTGTCGACCACAAAAAAGGTGCCAAGACGGTTTCTTTTTTCGGTGCGCACGAGGTGTCAAGGTTGCACACCCGTTGGCTTTCAATGAGCGCAAAATGGTTCGTCATACATATTTCATTGGTTCTGATGGCTGGCGCCCGGACTTGTTGCGAAGTTTGCTCACGTGGTGGGAGCAAAAAAGCGCTGCTTACTTTGGAAGGAAAAAAAGTGCCAGCGGCAATTGACGCTGTGGGAAGCCAAACAATAAACGTCAAATTAGAAAAACAGGTTTTCCGGCGCGGGGCACGGCCGAGCCAAAGTGACCAGAAATGCGGGCAATGCAGCGTCGGCGCTTCGGGCCTTGGACGATTAGTCCGGCGCGATATTTTTGCCCGACGACGGAGAAGGTGAAAAACAAAAAATAAAAGAAGACAGAAAGCCGCTTACTTGGCTGCAAAGAGACGGTAGGATAGTTATGCACACTCGCGAGACACGTATAAACGAGCAGAAGAAGAGGATGTATGGCGGGACAGGCGAACTGGGTCTGCGTGACAGTGACACATATAGGCGGCAAAGCAAACAATGCATCGCTCGAGGGTGCCTTAATTACATTGCGTCTGCGGAGCTTTTGCGTGCAGTTTTCGACTGCCAATTCGGACGGACAGACTGCCGAGGGATTGGACAGCAAGGCGTTAGTCGTTTTGTAGGCATACTGTATGAGCACACACAGGTGTATATGCAGGCACGCAAACTTCAGCAGAAAGAGCGCTGTCAGTATAGCTATACAGACCCTTTTATAGCCCTCGCAGTTAGATATACGAGAGACAGAGGAATGCGCGAGAGAGGAGAGCTAGGCGCAGAGAACAGGCTTGATGACGTTGGCCTGTGGCTATTAAGGCTTAAAGACAGCGGCCACGGAAATACTCCGGCAGCTTTTTGCTGCCTAACGAAACGATTTCGGCAATTTACGATCTGAGGACCGGTCCCCGGAATTGTCAGCGTGTCTCGTGGGACCGAATTGCTGCATCGACGTGTATATTTTTAGACAATTGCCGGGATACTCTCTCTCGGCCCAGATTACAATCTGCCAAATTCAGTGTGACGATACTCTCGGCTGAATTAAGCAATTACCCCTCTCTCTTCGTCTTCCTCTTAATCTCTCTGTAATCAGTTGGGCCTTGCTTGAAAATTTATGAAACAAATATACCCGGATAATTCAAAATGACCATTTTCTGAGCTTGCTGTTATCTCGCTCGGCAAGCTTTACGGTTATCGTTTCGTCTCCCTTTGCCATCGCTTTTCTTCCTGAGTAAAGATGTTTGCCTTGGTAACAGACGATCTGGTCCCCCTAATAGTTTTCATTAATTAAAGTGAACGTGGTCTAACGAGTCTCAGCCACGTTATTTACAAACATTTTGACACTGTACGAGTGTCACAAGGTAAAAGAGGCTCTTCGTTACGGCAAAATTGCGAGACAGCCTGTCAATAATTCAGCAAAGAAGAGAGAACCAAAATTTGTTAATATAATCTTGATTGTGCTTTATCACTGCGGGCTCTTTGTTTTTGTAATAATGATAAAAAATAAATTACACAGCAATTATTGTACAAATAAAAAAAAGAGAATAGATAATCGTTCAGGGAGAGTGTTTTAGAAAGTGATATTTTTGATCCTTTCTAACCCTTTGACACTAGCTCAAATACACAAGTCATGTTGGAAACATTATGCGTAAACATAATAACACGCATTAGCTGTGTCCAGTCGTAATTCTGGGCAAGTGAGACGTCGGCGCGTTTTGTATAGTGGAGTGAATGCGAAACGCACTGTCAACTTGGGACTACTGCTACCTCGCAAGATTATAGCGGCGCTTTATCATTTGCATTGTATAACTCAATACGTGCCTCGCACGAAGTAGCACGTTCCCACCTCAGAATAATACGGGAGCCCCCGTGATTTATGGCGCGTCCGCGCTCGCGTACAGGAAACGACACTCTGACGGGACAGAGTAATTGCGACCGACAATGTATGGCTCATCGTCTTGTAATAATAAGGCGGAGGCACGTACACACAGCCATAACTGCCAAAAGACCTCACAATTTGGCGCATTTTTTTCTCGACCCAACAAATTGTAAAAGCATCGCAACAAGAAATAATATACCTTCGGCAATTTGTCGATCGTCTTTTGCTAAATTGAATTGATTATAGCCGTGAGTGCGGGATTTCACCTGGATATTCAATTGTACATAGCAAATATTATTTTTACAACGAAAGATTTTGAAGCGTTAAAATATACCATGCAAAAAGAAATTTAATATGTCGAGCCATTAATTGACTTATATTTGATTAATGATATAATTGATATGAAATATCAGCTAAAAATGCAACCTGAATGGTTATAAATGTTAAAGAACTGTTAGCTCGATCAATGGGCAATAAAGAATCCAATACTTATGTTTAAATAACAGACTATATGGATGGAATTTGTAATGTAAAAATGGGATTTTTTGTTTTTTGTTTAAAAAAGATGAAGATTAGAGATAACCAAGTTTATTCGAATCAATTTGAAAAATTGTTCACAGACCACATTGCGAAGCCAATATTCAATTACTAATAAGTCCTTATTTCATTCAAACTTCGCCTTTAATGTCAGTGTTGTGGTATGTAGGCAATTATGTAGGCGAGCACATAGCTGTTCTCACCCTCAGAGTGATCTTTATAATAACAAAATCACATTCTTATCTGAAGCATACGGTATAAAAAGTGTGTCAATGAAATGAAAGAATAATTTAAATACAATTTTAAATATTCTTAAAACTAAAAGTACAATATATTTACTTCGATTTTAAGTCTGTACTGAAATAATTTGAGGGTCAGGTAGGGCAAACATGATCAGTGTAAAAAAGAGGAGCAAAAATAATCAGTAGAGTTATTTTATTGGGGAAAAAAATTGTATTGAAACATTTTTCTTTATTAAATAAACCCTTTTTATTATTTAATTCAAAGTTGTGTAAGCTGAAACATAATTGTATTGGTATTTATCAAAGTTTTGAAGCAAAATTGATCAGCAATGCGAGGCAAGAGTGACCAGTGTAAAAGTGGTCTTGCAAATGGTTACGTTTTTACACGTAAATTGTATTAATTATGCACAAGTAAATAACTATTAGTGAAATATCAACGAAGAAACACAATATTTTATGCAAAAAATTGATTTCGACTATCTGGCATATATTTATTAATATGTGTGAGGTTAGGTTAATTCTTAAAAATATTGTTTACATATTTTTTGGTATTTTTCTTACATTTGTACTCGCAAAGTTATTTAGATCAATCGAATTATACTTATTTGTTGGAACTTCGTTTCCACTTAAATACCTTTGAAGGGCCACACAAATTTATCCAGATCCCTCTTATTTTAGCAAAATAAGGGCCCCGTCTAATGAAATTGTACTTTTTTGAGAAATTTCACACAAAAATGACTTATAGCTTCAATTCACGTTCATTATTATAAAAATCAATGAATGTTTTTTTTCATTGATAAAATAAACCTAGTTTAAAGCAATAAATTATTTGTTCATAAAATTTTCCAAAACAAAAAAGGAATTTCACTTTGCAAACATTATTGTCAGTGTTTCAGATATTGATAAGATTTATTTTTAAAAAAATCAATGATTATTAAAAATGCAATAAACAACTTTGACATTTGAAATTCTCTGTCAGATCAAAGAAAACAGTCTAACACGATCAGTTACTCATTAAAACGCATTACAATATTTAGTTTCCCCTCGTGTTATGCCTTACGCTTTTATAGAGTCACAGAAGAGTACACGTGGAAAATGATAATTAAGCTTCCTCCAAGTTCACTTTTTGGTACATTAGAAAATTTACGAAGAATTACGACGGGGCATTTTGCTTGACGGCTTTTCCGTATTCCAGGCACGTAACATAAAGTCTAATAAGTGGGGACTCGCTCGAATAAGAATTTGCGAATAATTTTCTTGGCGCCCACGTGGATATCTTATAATTACTTGACGGTTCCTCGTGTAAACGTTTACGAGAGAGACATTTCTTAACGCGCGATAGCAACCCCACGGTAATGACTTCATTTTTGAATTAAGAAATGAAGAACTCGGGGGGTAATTGCCAGTATTTGCTTCAACTGTACCAAGCGAACCTAATGCGGGGACAATTGCCAATGTGAGAGTGATTATCATAAACGCCCCAAGTGCCTGCGACATAATGCCGTCGTTACATTTTGTTACCATCATTTTCGTTTTGAATCTAATGTTTGAACGCATTAAGAGTTATTGTTCATTTTCAAAACAATTTTATAACTGTTATTTCCAAGTTATACATATATTTTCAAATATTTGCTGCAATCATTTTTGGCATGCTTTTTTTATTATTCTGAATTAATTTGTGAGAAAAAATTACTTTTTATTATCAAAGCAAATTATTATGGAATCAACTTTGTCAGAATAATAAATTTGTTGGTCAAACAACAGGGCTAGAAATTGCATTGAATCTGACTTTTGAACGTTAACAAGTCAACAGAAAATCGATCAATAAAATCATTCTATTTGGAAATTGTTTACTTAAATATGATTGAGTGGTTGTTCTTAAACGGTTCAAGGGAAACGTAAACGCAAACCAATTTAGCTCTCGTCTAATTAAATACGACTAACAAAACTCAATTTGTGACGTCAGTATGTTACAATATTTGTAACATTCTTAAGACTAAGACTGTAAATTGAAATGATTACTTTTAAACCTTTCAATTTATTTCATCCACTTTTCTCTACGGTTTCCCTTCTTTCCAATAAATTTAAGATTTATTTTCAGTAACTCATATTATCAACAGACAACACACAAGTGGGGCTTTGTGTTATCTCTTATCTAGAAAAAATTTAATTTTAGAAAACGAAAAAGACCAGAATTAAAAATGTCCAAGAAGAAAACTTCATGTATACGAAGAAAAAGCATTTTCATTGTTAGACAATTCATTATGTCGCGATACAAATTGAAAAAAAAGTTGGTCAGAATCAGGTCGAAGATCCCTTTAAAGTCGCAGTAAAGTGTTGTTCTTATTGTGACCTATGACAGTTGGAACTTGTTTTATGGATCGTTCACCATAATCGATCTATCAAGTTTAGCAACAAAATCTCTTGACACTGTGATATATATTTGCGAAAGCAACCACAAATCACCGGTAATTGTTTAGATTTCGTGGATGAATTTCGTCGTTCGTCAAAGTGCTATTAAAACGTCCTACACGTTGATGCTCGGTAATTAATGAATTGTAGAGATTCAGTTTTAAATTTATGAGCAAAACATGAGGTTGCTTGTAAATAATTGTGAGACCAATAATTCGCTGAACAATATTTTCTAATATTTAATATTTACTCACGAGAATAATGACTAACAGCTTTATTGCAATTATAATTTTCATTTAACATTCATAGACAGTCTTAAATATACTTGTAATAACATATATATTGGTATCCGTACACCTACTTTGATCTTTTATGAATAATTGCGGTGTTATTCAATTAGATTTATCCAGGCTAACTACTTTTACATTAAGACATTTTAATTAGATTATGCATCAAGAAAAGTTCATGAGACACACAAAGAACAAGTATAATATCCATATTCTATCAACGGTAAGAAATACAAATTAAACTAAAAATATTTTACTTTAAGAATGTTTCTTTAATAAAGACTTATTAATCATAAAATTTAGTAACATTAAGTCTAATTAACTAAATTTTGCAAATTACCCTAATTTCTTTTTTTTTTAGTTACATTGCAAAAAAACTGTTCAATTATTCATATCGTTGTTAATTTGCAAGACCTTTGACATAATATTTTATCATAATAAATCAATTAAATTGAGTGCTTTTTATGATTAAAATCTAAAATACATATTTTTAGGACGATTGTTTGTAGCAGTTAAAAATTATATTTCACTTGCTCACGCTGCTTTAATAGTAATGAATATATTTCCGTAAATGCATTTATAAATTAATTTCCAATATAATATATTTTTGTAATATTCAATTCATACTCCTCTGAAAAATAACTGTTTTTTTGTGAATACAATTTACGAAAAGTAACGATTCATTTCATACAAATTTTCAATAATGTTTCACGAATTATTACTAAATTCGTTTTCTCCTTCCGCGTTTTCATTCAAAAACAAGCTTCCAGAAAAAAAAACGTCAAAATAACAAAATTTATAAATAAAACGCCGCACAACAAAGCATTTTTATCCGAGTTTCGAGATCGAAAACATTGTAGCAAGCATGTTGGCTGAGTCTAATTATCCAGTCCATTGAATTAATAGTCAGTTAATCTTTGTTTTTAATGAAAAGACACTTTTTTTCGCCCGCCGACTCCGTGCATATTCTTGAAACAGAAAAAAAACTGAAAAGCGCACGTCGCAAGTGCTTCTTGTCGTATTTATGGTACGCAACTTGCGACTGGCGGAGTGGCACATACGATGGCTCGAGAGCGGATTGAATGTGCTCGAGCAATGACAATATCGCTAACGAGCCATTCAAGGGCCGCCAATATCGTAAATCAAAGGCAAAAGTAATCGAATTCATTGGCCTCCCTTGGCTGCGTATAAGCAGCCTGCCTTTGGCTACGTGTACACGTCGCGAGGCGCAAAAGACACACACTAAATTATCATCGAATTTCGGCTTCAATTGCAGCTCTATCTTCCTTAGTATCTACTTTGTCTTATCAATTGATACGTGAAGCTATTTGCAATACCATTTCCCACGACGTTAAACAATTTATTCATGTTATTTCAATTATCTTTGTTTGCTTCGAATTGCAGTACAATTTATTATATATTTTTCAATAAATGATATGAGAAAAAAAAACTGTGACAAAATAATTGTAGTGAATTCATCTTTGTTAAAGTTTTATTTGATTTTTCAATTCAAACTGCAGTTTGATACATTTTTGAAAATAAATTACAAATGTGAAAATAAAAATAACTTTGATTTTAATTTATCGTAAAAGGCTACAAAGATGTATACATATATATATATATATATATATATATATTGAGAAAAAAAATGTTATTAAACATTCACATTCAATAAACAAAACTATACAACTTCTCATCACAGTTCAATTTTGCATAACATTTTTCATTCATGCATAACTTATTACTTGATAACAAAACTTTTTTATTCCCAACGTCTAAGTAACTTTTCCTATTTGAAAGTTGAAAAAAAGGAAAGTTGAGACTTAGTTGAATTGCCGCAGCCCTTTCCGTCGCCAACTAAATTAATACCGCGACGAGCTTTCGGTCGATGAATCCAAAATTCGCGCTCCTTTTGCCTTGACAATTTGCTTTACAATTTCGCTTGT
>JABFPM010003726.1:0-13875 GCA_022817325.1 Idris sp. 1 HC-2018 | reverse complement strand
TTTACTTATTTGTTGAGTGTTATGTAAATTTAGTTAGTATTTATCATAAAAAAAAACATTTAAGCTTATTATCGTCTACTAAGCTTGAATTTATATTTATTTTATTTAATTTTAATAAAATCAACCAAATATTTTTTTTTATTTTTTTTTCCACAAAATCTTAAGAAACTTTTTCATCAAATAGCAAAATATTATCTTTATTGATATTCTATTTCTCCATCTTTATAATAAAATAAAATAGTGTACATAATTATATTATTGTTTTTAAAAACTAAGTTCTAAAAACTTAAAATTTTGATCGAAACATAAAATTAATTTTTTATTATTTTTTGTTTTGTATAAATTTTTCCTAAAATGGATGGAAAAATGTCTTTTCCTTTGATTTAAGTAGGATTTCGTCAATCGAAATATTTTCGAGTTAGATGGATTATAGTTCTTTTTTATTTGTCTAAACAAATATTATGAAAAAGTTATTAATTGATAGTAAAACTGGTATACTCAAATACATTACTGCAACTTTTATTATTACACGCAGGTGGCAAAACCCCACTGGTTAAGCTGGAAAAAAATCAGAAAACTTTACATTTGGTGTATGCGGCCCACATTGGGGTTTCCATCTAAACTAGTGGGGCGAAGTACAACAGTGTGTGGAGCTTTTACACTAGCCGCTGGAGTTTTGTCATTTCCGTGTAGTCAATGTCTTAATTGTCAAAAACAAAATAAATATAAATTAAAATGAAGATAAATAATTTAAATTGAAGTGTTTTGAGTTTCAAAACTTAGAAAATACTAAAAAAACAAAAACAAAAATATAAAAAAAAAGATTAATATACATTTTTTAATTTTAATAACTCTCAAAATGTATAAAATTTAAATGCTTTAATTTATTCAATCATGAAAAACTTTATTTATGTTGTTTTAAGTTTTTTTTTATGACTTATTAAAAATAAAAAAACAAATAATTTGGTTTTTGTGAACTTTATTAAATGAAATACAGTATATTCCTTAAAGTGTGAACAAAAATCTAATACACTTGAGTTACGTGCAGACAATGTTAAACGTAATTTATATACAACTCCCAAACAGTGATTGATTTCAACTTTCTAACATAACTTACAATAAGTATATACATTTCTTACTTTGACCTTTCATATTAAAATAATTTCAATCAATACAAAATCTATAATTTACGAAAAAGTAGTCTAATGTTTTCGTCTCTTATCTCTATCGTCTTTCCTCTCATCCTTCCTCTTATTCTGTCCACTAGAACTCTGTCCACCAGAACTTTGTCCAGCGGAACTTGGAGCGTGTTTCGCCTGTTTCAAGAACTGATCCAGACCAAAAGGATCCTCTAATTCCTTCTCGAATTGCACCGGGCCAGACCTCGCGGCAGATCTGTCCGTACCACTGAACTCCTTATCCGGCACAAATCTGTTGGTCTTCACCAAAGTCTCCAAGTCATCGCCATAAACGTCCTTGTCCACATTCTTGGCCGGTCGATACAAGTGCGACGCCAGACTGTTATTGTCCCTCCAAGGTTTATCATAAACATTGTACTCATCGTCGTGACCATAACCATGGTCCAAGCCCTTACTCTGATTGAACAGTCTCTGGTCGTACAAGCCATCGCTAGAATTGTTAATATTTTTCGCCGGCATGCCCAGTGCAATTTGCTCGCTGATGTCCCTCTCCTTCTCTCGCTGCAGTCGCGACCTCTTGTCCGGCGCGGCTCTCGCCAAATTGCGATCCCTCGCGCGTTCCTTGTGTCGTTCTTGTCGCAGCTGGTCTCGCTCACGCAAGTCCTCGCTCTTTTCCCCGACAGCTGACGACTTAATTCCAGCTCTCTCGTCACGCGCTCTCTGAGCCAGTTGTCGCAAATGGTCTTCCTTTTTCTCTTTTTCCTTCTGCGCGAGCTTCTTTTCCAGCTGGGCACGCATCTCCACAGCTTCTCGGGCTTTTCGATCGGCAATGTACAAGGCTTCAGAAAGTTTTGCAAACTTTTCGTTGATGTGATTCTGCTGAAGACCCCGACCGTCCGCGGCTAATCTCTTGTCCAAAGGCACTGTGTACCCTTTTGCGTTTTTCCAGTTACTAATGCAGGGCGGAATTTTCCATTCCTTCTGTTCTTTGACGGTGACTTTGCGGGTTGGAGAGTGCATCACCGGGGCAGGTGGTGACGGCGGTCCTCGAGGTATCTTTTTGTTTATTCGAAACTTGGGCGGCTCCATGGGGTCTACCTGAGCCTCCACCATTCGAATCACACGCTGCTTGGCCCCGGAATTGAAATTTTGACCCTGCTGAGAAGGTGTGTACCTAATGTACTGAGCTGGAGCACGTTTTTCCGCGCAACGCACCGGCATGGCAGCGGCAATTTTCGACTCTGTTATCTTTTCAAGAGCTTTTTTGGTTTTCTCTGCAAGTTCTTCTAGCTCCTCGGCATCGGGACGCAGAAGAGATGGATCTTCTTCGTCTAATATTTCGGATGGGAGAAGATCTTTGAGTTTACTGTAGACAATCTGTGAGAGGACATTTATTAAAAGAATTAATCGTATTTAAAAAATAATGGTATTATGAATGTTCAGCATTACCTTGTCTTTAGAGTGGCCTTGTTTGGCCAGTACATCGTACTTGACTTTTCCATCTGCATTTAACTGAACTGCAATTGCATTACTGGTTGTTTCTTTTCCTCGCATGCCCATTTCCAAGGGATATTGGGCAACGTGAATCTCAGGAAAAGCTCCACCATCGCCAAAATCCTACAAATTAAAAAGTCATGAGTTAATATATTTTAAAGTGAATAAATTGAAAGATCATTTTTAAAGAAGTGATTTTTTAAGAAATTTTTTTCTACAAGGACTTAAAGAGTGATTAAAGAGAAACTTTCTTCATTGACATAAACAAACTAAAGCAAAACAATGATTATATGATTAAACATAATATGAATTTTGTTATTTTTAAATACTGTTTAATTGATATAATTATAAAAGATAAATTTAACAAAATTTTAATTTTTACTCATTGAAATTACGTCCAAAAATCAATCATCATAAAATTGTATTTAGTTCTTTTTATCTATAAAAGTTAAATATCTTTATTATTTATTACAAGAATTATTATAGAACCACTGACCTCCGGATTTCGGGGAACCCATCCTTTTCTTTGGCCATACGGTGGAGCTGTAAATGCTGCCTTAACCAAGGCAGAAACGGGTCTTTGGCGAAGTTTTTGTTCGCGTACTTCATCATCCCTGTCCCAGGGGATTTGCGTTGGTGCAGGTAAGTAACTGAAAACGAAAAAAATTAATTTCAAAGTCAAGTAAAAAACATACTTTCGGATTCTTCTCAATGTAAATAAATTAAAAACTAATTAAATTTTTAAATGTATTTATATTTAATTATTTAGTTTAGTTTAGTTAAGCAACAAAATTTGGGAAAAACTATAATAGGTTAAGAATTATTTAGTAATAAATATTTACTAATATTTTTTATAATTTAAATAATATTGAGATTAAAAATAGTAAAACATCAAATTTCGTTTCCATCAAAACTACTTAATTACATCAAATTTAATACAACGAAAATTTCAAGTTATTCTTTCTATCATTGAGGTTATGTTTATTGTTGAGATTTGTGCTCCAATATAATTCCTCGTTTACTTCAAACCAGTTTTAAAATACTTATTAATTAAATGTTACTCACCTGGTTAAAGACATTTTTGTTGATCGAAAGTATTGCAAAATTTGTATAAATTAGTTGTAACTATTTAACAAAGCTGATGCGTTCATCATATGTCACAAGTTACTTCATTTTATGCCTTTGATTTTTGAGATTGCTTCGTTGAAAAACTAAACTAACGAAATAATCTGCTGTCAATCATTCAATTCTAAAAAATTCTGAATATCGAGCTTAAAATAGTTGCTGAAAACAAAACGAAAATTAACTCACTTTTTGACACAAATCAATCTGAAATCTGCAAAACTTAGAACTAGTGTCTAGATAAAAGCGAAATCTGTTTTACCATCCTCATAATTTTGTTTAAATGTATAAAAAAAGTTATAAACAAAAAAATATTTTTTGATATAATAAATACAATTTATTTGTATGTGCCTATTAATTTATTTAAACAATTGTTTTACATTAATGTAAATAATCTTAAGTTCTGTCATTTATATAAAATATGAATTTGTGAGAGAACTTCCTTAAACAAGAATAAGAAAAATAAAATTTTTGGATTAAGTTGATTTTATTATATTTAATAAAAGAAGCAACATAATTTTATAAAATGTAAATTGCTTATATATTTAAAAAGTTAACGGAAAGCGCGCGCTTGTTCCTAGTGTGATTTAAAAGACTATGCTCAACGATTCACGTCTTGACTGTGTAAAGATAAGCAACGTAGCAATTGCTTATAAAAGTGTGAAGTGTAAACAAATTTATATTTTTAATGTGATTTTGTTATTATCATAAACGATTTGTTAATTTATAAACAGTGATGTGGAATTTAATCTAAGTTGTGCTCATTGTGTGAAATTGTTAAAAAGTGCATTTGCAATGTTAACTTTGAAAAATGTTTAAAGTGATAGTGTAAGAACAAAGGATGTCAACAAAGGTATTACTTGCAGAGACAGTTAAAGTGAAATTCGCAATAAATTTATTTAAACATTAAAAAATACTTTAAAATTGTTATTTGTAACGTTATTTAAATAATTATTTAACGATGTAAATAATTTTTTTTCTAATTGTTTATATTTTTTTATTATTTGACTGTTAATTTGGAGTAAAAATATATAAAGTTTATTGCGCCCACATGCTAGAAATTTCTCTCACAAGTTTTGGAGGGAAAAATTTGGCGCCAATTTGATAATGGCTACTAAAGAACCATACAATTTATAATTATTGTCTAATCTTTGTTTAATTTTGTTAAGTGAAACATTATTTTAAGTATCTGATGTTAATTTATTTTATTAATGAGATTGTTCTTTTTTTTCATTTTTTATCTCTCTTTGTCTTGTGAGTGTTGTAATGGTAAATCTTTTGTTCTGAATGTTGCCTTAAAAAATCTATTTAATGTAAAAAAAAGAAAGAGCATTTGACGATGCTTATTTTACTTCTAATTGTAAATAAAAATTCTATAAAATATATATTTTTTTGTTTATTTTTTTACAAAATTCCTTTATTCAATTGTGCTTTATCTCTTAGCATTATAAGGTAAAGTAGAAAACTGTTCGTTTTATCATCTGAGTTATTTAATTGAAAATTTGTCTGTCAGATAGAAGCACCATCATGTCATATAAAATTTAAAATCATTTGAATAAATTTCTTGAAAAATTAAAGAGGCCTTTAAAGATTAAATTGTTAATATAATTTCAATATGTTGATAAATTGTCGGTGAAATTTGTGCAAATAAAATAAAAATAATATTTGGTGAGATCTGCGGGTATCCAACGTTGATTTTTTGCAGAGAAATAAATTTCTTTAATTTTTTTTACCATTTTCTTAAATTTTTTTTATTTACTTCTTGTATCATTTCTTTTTCTAATTTAAAGTTTAACAAAAATGTTACATTATGCAATGTACAAAACGATCTTATCCAAAAATGTGATTATTATTTACATAAATATATACTTTCTACTTACAGTTACATTAATATCAATAATTACAAAATTTGCTTTAATCCACAATTACTCTAATCTCTTATAATTACTAAAACTAATGATATTATATAAAACTTATATAAATTCGTGACTTCCCGAAGGATTAAATAGGATCAATCTATTCTTATTTATACAGTCAGAAGAACTGGTTTCAGTAAACTTGATTTGACTTTTTGTTATTAATTTAAATGAACTATTTTACATGTGCAAGATTCAATAATACTTTTTTTAAAGATTATTTAATATGCTTTTAAATTCTTCTTCTTTTTTATTTAAAACATTCAATGTTTATCTTACAAACAAACTTGTCTGACACCTTAAGAAAACTCTTAAATAAATAATTCAACAATAATACAAAATTGCATCGTGAAGATAATAAATTTAACAGTAAAATGTTTGAAAATGTTTAGAAAAAGTCTTTTATATACCCACACATTGTGCTGCAACAATACCAGATTGATATTCTTTTCACCTTTCTAATGCAAAACGTCATAGGCTCTCATCCACGTGTATGTTTTGTTTGTATTTATATTTGCAATATACATTTTTTTTCATACCAGACCGAGCAAAAAGTATTCATCTGGAACTTTATAATGAACGGCTCTTTCATTAATATATTTTTACACACCTCGAACATAAGTCATGAAACAGATATCTATAACTAAAGTGGAGGTCATAAACTCTCGTCGACTAGACGCACATACATGTGTATATATAAATATAGAACTCTTAACCTTAGTGCGCACTACAGATAGCTTGGTAGATGTACTTTTTTCATCAGACTTCAACCTTTGCAGGTCAATATTTGAACTGAATAAAATAAAATTCCCACTATGTTACTCTAAGTGCATACCTTCATCAACTTTATAATCTAATTACTTTGCTAAACTTTATTTTTTTCCAAAAAGAAAGAAAACAAATTACTTTATTTCATTAAAATTAAAAAAAAAACAATAATAACTTGAAAGATAATATAAAAATATAAATAAATTTAGTTTAAATAAAATATGTATTAACACTAAAATCCAAGATAATTTTTAACAGCTCAGTTTTAATTGCATTTTTATATGAAAACAACTTTAATTGCATTATTAAGTAATTTTGAAAAACAAATTATACAAAGATAGAAATAAAATGGCAACGTTTTATATCAGCTTACACGATAAAACTTTGGTGATAAATTATTACAATTCACCTGAAAAAGTCGTTAAAATTATTCAGCAAGAGAAAAACAATTTGGTTCCATTCACTTTAAAGCGTCTACAGCGTCATCCAATGATTTTACCGATACTTATTGCGCCGAACATTTCATTCTTTTTCGTTTCAAATTTATTTCTCTGTTATGTTATAGGCACGAACGAAGGACCTCTGTGTAATTTCGTTGTCTCGTTTTCACTGCACCAAGCACCACTCGTGACTTCCTCCTCTAACAACAGAACATCCTTTATTCGTGGGCCCCTTTGGCAACCAAATTTTACTGTTCACTGAACGACACACGTTTACATTTTGTACCGAGCAAAAACTCTTTTTGAATCGTCGATGACTCTTGTTCCCACTTATCAAATGGTATAATGTTACCGTGTTCTTATTACACTGGGTGGGCATCTTTAATGTCCATTACTCAACTGTTATTTATTTAAACGAAACTTGAAACTCTGTTAAATAAAGACATCCAAAAGTATTTTTCTGATTCAATTAATTTTTAATTAATTTTTCTTACAGTTTCAGAAAGATCTGGGAAATTTTTGTTCGAACAAATCCTCTTTGTGGACAAAGGAGCAGTCTAGGTTTTAGGTATCTTTTGACTGCATCCTCCACACTATATTTTGGTAAAAACCGGACGTTTCCGCAGCAGCACATTGAGGCCCTTTATCTGTTACGCTGACTATAGCATCACAGCGTAACAGCATACCAAACTGAGTAGAATGACGAAGGAAGTTTATCCTTTCTTTACGACAAGAAACCGACTAGTGGGGATGTAATAAGGCTTCCTTTGCTCGGGCCTTCACGCCGCTCAAGTTCACCATCTTTGGCACAGAATCAAACTATACTCAAGTTGCGTTTTTTAAATAAAACTCAACTGTGCCTAGATAGTCTAGCTCTCTCGAGCTAAATCTCCCACAGTAGATTCAGCTGTGGTATTTTGTTCCTCAATAACAACAATTTTACTATCTGTTTTACTTGTACAGCTGTGGCTGTACAAAGTAAATACAATTTTTATCTTTGAGTATGTAGTGTAAAATAGAAATATTAATTTGAAAAGTGTTATTTCTTTGTTCTCAAATATTTTGGAACTCTCAATTCAGATTACAGAGGTTCCAACCAGTGTTTTATTTTTTCTTGTTGATGTTTTTTTTTCATATTTTTTTTTTTTTTTTGTTTAGGTAAATTAGTATTCGTAGCCACTCGTTGCTTACTGCTAAGCACGCAGCTGCCAGCTTCTGACTCTTGGCAACTGCGCAACTTCCACCTTCGTTTCTGTGAATTCTCTCGCTTTGATTCTCGGTTATCATTGTTTTTGTTTTTACACTGAGAAAAGAAATATTATTTGCAGATAGGGCTCATGAAGTTACAATATTTTTGCCGAGCTGGCTGCCTTTTGTTTCATCAGGATTAACTTTAAAAAAAGGAGGATATTGTTTTTATGTATCATTTTTCTGTCCTTTTTTTGTCCAATCAACACTCACGCACACACGTCATTTTTATGGACAAGTTGTAACACGCTTGTAAACAGGATGGAATGTGCGTGTTGAATATCACGAAATCTATCCAAAATCTGTCACAGGATCCTTTCATGGAAGGCTATTGAAAGAAGAAATCCTCTCTCAGGTGGTTTTTGTTTTCTTTCTCTCTTTCTTTCACAAAGGAGAGTGAAGATCTGACGGGACCCTTTTAATAAAGTCAATTGTGATAAATAAAAAAAATTCCTTTATTTTTGGAATACGACTCCATAATGCAGATTTTTTTAAAGCAATTTTATCTCTGAAAATATATATGCTTACTGTGGAAATATATTTTGCACATTTTTTTCTATACTGATATGAAATCAGCATAGAAATAAAATAATACAAATTTGCATGCTGAAAAATATTAAACATTCTTTCGCAAGCACTTCTGGTATTCTATTTTACTTTTGCGATAGAGGAGCTGTATTTATTAAAATGTATGCGAACTTTTCTCTAAAGCATTGAAAAAAATGTAATTTTTTAGAAAAAATGCAAACAAACTAAGCTTGAAATTGAAAGAGAGATAAAATTAAAGCGTTGTTTGTATTTGAAACACGTATTTCAAATGAACTGCTCTAAGTTGCTTACTATTGTGAAATTGCCAAATAAACTGTTTTACTAAAATCATTTGTGGTTTAGACAAACGAATCTAAGCTTTATATTCAAATGAAAACAAAATAAAATACTACGTACATACACAACGTATAAGATTTCAAGATTGATTTTTAAACTGCTGGATTAGATGTACAATGTTATGTCGCATAAAATAATTGTAATTGATTCTTCAAAACTTACAAAAATAACTATGGACTTTTAAAAGTATAAAAATGGGTAAATAAACAAAAAAAATTTAAATAATGTATACATTTTGATTTAACTATTTTAGATTGAGACAATTTCCGTAATCTTAGCAGATAATCAAGTTGATTTGTAAACTAACTCTGAACATTGATAAGAATAAATAAATCTAAAGCAACGAAGTATATTTGTCAGAGAGTTTTAAATGTTTGAAATATCTTAAGCATTGTGAAGTACACGAGTCGATCCGCACATGGCATTTTAAGCACGTTTCCCCTAACAATCTGTCAAGCGCATTGTAAATGTTCATGTGAGAAAAATTATTGTGACCATTGTAGGGCGAAAGGTTCATCGCAGCTAATACTTTCGTGAAAAACAACCCACGCTTTGTTTGATGCAAAATTTAGCAATCACTCAAATGTCATGAACTAATTTATTCACATTCAACAAGTCCTATTGGGGATTTGAATAATCAAAATGTAGGTCTCAGGTTTTTTTATTAGTCTAGGGAATTTGATGTTAAAAAAAAAGAGTGTAAAAATGATTTTGGCCACAAAAATTGGTTCTGAACCTTGGAAAATAATGTATCCTTGACAAAGAAGCCAAACCCATATGGCATGTTTCCTGTTTCACCCTACGCAGGTCCTGCCGAGAACATAAATTTAGACCCTGCCTAGGCTAACTATTACAAGATATTAAAAGTAGTTAATAATGCGAGATTTTGAGTGAACAAATTAGCTTTAAATAGTTGAAAGGAGTTTTGAAATTCAATGACTTGTAAATGTGACATATGGTGTACACATATGTGTAGGTAAAATTAAACCAACAGGTATGACTAAATTTGATGGTTGAATTTGATAATATTTGTAGAAAACAAAAGTTCATTTATCCAAGTTTTAACAAAATAAATAAATTAACAAAGTATTTTATTTATAAAGCTAAAATTAGACATTAGACAAGATATAAATCAGATAACATTATTTGTTTAGATAAAATGGGTTATTGGTGAATCTAAATTTAGCAGCAATGTTCTTTAAATAATCATAGCATTAATTTATTTTGTACTGAGAGTAAATAATTTTAAATTAGCAAAAGTAAAAAAACATTAAATTTTAATCAGTAAACATTATATTTCATAAAAACCTTTTAAATTTAAAATAACTCGTAATAAATTCTAATTAAATAAATAAATTAACTTATTAAAGAAAATTTTCCACCGATATCAAGTTGCACTTGTTATCTCGATAAATAACAATAATATATACTTTTACGTGACAAAAGTCACACTTGATTGTATACAAATCGCAGAATTCACTTTCAAATCTATTTTTTAGAAATTATGAAAACTATTTCTTGTGTAACTAGTTGATACATTTTGACTAAAAATTGTTTAAAGTTTTTCACTATCAATGTATTCCCAACAATTTATCAAAAAGAAGAATAAAAAAAAGCATCAAATTTTGTTCATTTTTATAATTAATGATTTTATCAGAGATGTCTTCTTAACTTAAATAATCCAACATTGATTAACAATCAACTGTTTGTATAACAAAATGTATTCCATTGTTCATATTTTCTATTTTATAACCATTTTCCAATTCTTAGTTTCAATTCAATAGCATTCACAAAACAACAAACGAATTTCCTTTTACTTCTCAAAAGACTATCAATGTCTTTATTATTTAACGATTTCAGATGATAAAAACCAAGAAGAGCGTAGAAAAAAATGACACTGTCGATTCTCACATAACTTTCGAGGCAGACGTTTTCATGACTATTGCATATATTTTGAACTAGTTTAGTTGGTTGTGAAATTCTCTCCTCAGCAATAAACAACCAAGCAAAAGAATGGATAAACTTTTAAAAGCGCAGGTATTGTTACTGTCTGCTGGTTTGATGGCTGGGAAAACCAAGACCAGCAGCGGAGGCGTGCATTCAAATGCGCCACCGTAATTCTCATGCATCTCTGCGTACAAAAATCCTCTCTTGCTTTTTTATCTTCAACCAAAATTCTGACAAACCGATGAACAAAGTAGTTTGCAATACACAACTTTCGCAAGTTGCGCAATTTGCCAGCTGAAAACTGTCAAACCTAGTTCAGAAAGACATCAGCTTACTTTCAAATTGTCCACACCAAGTGCAACTCACATTGTGGCCTCTCGCTTTTTTTTCTCTCTGCATCTCTCTCGCTCCTTTTTCCTTATTAAATTGTTTTCAACAGTTATGTTTAGGAAAAGGCATCACCACCAATTATTATTATCGATACATGAAAACTGGTTTCGATTCGCTCAGGGCTCGTTAATTAAACAAATGATCGTGTACAGGAAATCGCTCTTTTTTGATTATTTATGAATATATAAAATTAAAGCCAATTGTTCTAGTCTTTTGTTTTCACAGACATTAAGTCAGTTTTGTCAAGAGGTTCAATTATTTACATCAACGTCTCTTTCTTCTTCTTTTTTTTCTTTCGAGTATACAGTTAGACAGTTGACTTTTGAAGAGATTGTATCGTTGTACCAATTCAAAGGCCCAGAAGCACGCTGATGAACTATCGCTCTACATATGGCCGGGTCTAAAACTAACGCCAATATTGTCTATATCACCGTGAAGCACAGCGAGCGACTTTCTAGCTCTATCCGCATTTCTTATTCTCACATCGCTGCTTCGCCAGCTCTCGACTCGGTTCGACTTACTCGGATGTATAATGCTTTCTGGCCTATAACGACAGCGGTGCTCATCTCCGAAGGTTTTCAACGTTCAGTTTGTTCGTAGCATTAGAGATTGCTTTGTACAATCTACTTTGTTTTAGGGATTATATAACAAGTTCATATTGACGATACTTTTTCTTTGATTTTGAAAGCAAGAACACATTTTATTTGAGTATACAAATCTCTTATTTTATTTGTGCTATTTGAGTTTAAAAGCAACTGGATAGTCTACAATTGTTGAGAAAAAAGTTTCCATTATACTAAAGTTAATTAATAAAAAGAAAATAAAGTTGCATTGTTATAGTTTTCTTTTTGCAAAAAGAACATTAAATTTGGAGTTTTCCAAATTAACTTGGAATTTTGAAATGACTAATTCTCATTTGTTATATAAATGAATATTTAGTTACTTTTAATAGATTCAACTGAAAAACGTTCGTCAATTTTAACGATTCATTTTATAAGAAAATGTTTATTATGGCTTTTTGTACTATCATTCATTTAACTAATTTTTTGTAGAGATAACAAATGCATTTTAATTTGTATAATTTGTACAAACAATATATCACTTTCTGAATTTTATACGTACATTCTAGTTTACAATTATATTTTCTAGTTTAGTAAATAATTTAATTGTAAAAGAAAATGATTGACATTTTTTCTGGTTGACCTTATAAAAAATAATTCAGTTTTTACAATTGAGTTTAACGTTATTGAGTAATAATAATTATTGTAAGGAAACGTTTAATGCATAAATCAAAACATTCCAGCTTATTATTTATGTCACAATTATTTGCGAAAACTTGAAAGATTGTATTTTATTAACTCTTCTCTCATCGACGTCATTTTGGTATATTAATAAAAACAACAATTCTTACATTACATTTAAATTCATATATTATTCAGGTACAAAAAAATGTGCACATTAAAAAAAACTGTCTTTCCAACAAAACCAATTTCTTGCTGAAAACAAGTTTCCTGTATCGTTTAGATAGTATAAGCATCGCCTTGTTTACATTTATTCATAACTTCTCAATCATTTCAAATGCATTCATTTTAATTTACAGTCAATATTGCTTTGACAATTACTTTAATTGAAATAAAATTAATTTTGCGTAGGCGAGAAAAAAAGGTCATACGTTGTGGTAATTTTAATGTCATTTTAATATCAGCTGCACTGACGATGTGTTCATATTCGGCTGACGTAAGAGAAAAATGTCAGGTTTTTACGTTCCATTGCAAACTAGATGTGTTGCAAATTTTGCCTGATTAAAGTTCCCGGAAAAATCAGCTTTCAAAACTCAGTTCTTTGAATATTGAAAATTATAAGATCAATATTTATAAAAAAAGAAATTTTTTAACGTTCATTTCCAATTATAATTCGTGGGTGTTAATCGGAAAACCAAATGTTGCTTTATTTATGTTTAAAAGCAACATATATATAAATGCAGACTTAAAATACCACCCGAATAATTTAGATCAAATCGCTTTCCGATGTGGGGTAATTTCATTTCCGCCGACATATTTTTGCTTGCTTATGGTTATGTATATTTTATACCTGTTATGGGGGAAATATTTTACGTATCGGAATTTTCCACAGCAAAACTAAAAAATATTTTTAGACTAAACCATCTCAAATAACTTTGTGTTATATATTTATTTAACTTTAATTTTTTTTTAATTTAGCTTTATATTTTCATTTTACAATTTTTAATTATTTTTCTATAAAAGGACTGAATACTTTTACTCTTTTATTAAAAGTTTTTACTCTTTAGTTTAATAAAAATTGTATCGCATCTTGAAAATAAAAACATAGTGGAATTTGGTATTATCTTGTTTATGATATTATTACCGAATTCCCTGCAGTCCCCGAAAACATTATTTCAAGGAGTCGCAAAGAATTATATCTACCTCCCCTTGACATTAAATATGCTATTTGCAAGCGTTTCCGCGATTATTATCTGCCGTATATAGGCGACCTCCAAATTTGTGA
>JABFPM010003725.1:0-13876 GCA_022817325.1 Idris sp. 1 HC-2018 | reverse complement strand
CAACAAAAATCAAAATAAAAGTCTAAAAGTTTTAATTTTTAACTAAATATTACATGTACTTCATTAAAATTGACACAAGTATTTTGATTATATTTATTTTAAAATTAAACTGATTATGAACATTGAGTTGATAAATAAATATAAAAAAAAACTAACTATATGAAGTTAGTACTATTTTTCATTTATTTGTAAAAGTAGCTTAATTATCAAGCAATTTATTTATATTTTTATCGATAACAAAGCACGTTCGCTGGTTTATTCAGTGAATTGTAAATTTTAAATTTCAAAATTACTTTCAGTTTTACACTATGATTTAATGAATTGATAATTCATAAAATGATTTGAATGAGTTAAATCATTGCCTTAAAAATGTATACGAAATAATAATAAGATATGTAAGTAATAATCACGTTAGATCATAAAGAGTTAAAAACAAAGTTTCTATGATCACGCAGCTCGCAAGTTAAAAACACAAGTGTGAAAGAATACTTGAACATGAGAATATAAGAGATTAAAAGAATGAAGAAACGAAGAAACAAAATAAAGATGAAAATTTTAGTTGAGACAAAGCAGCATGAGGGACACCAATATCGAGAGAGTGTGTAATTATTACGTATTTACGAATACTGTCGATAGTAAATGTGACGATCAAACAACCGTTGAAAAAACGATGATGACAATTATTATTAACATTATTATTATTATTATTAATTATTACCATTATTATTATTATCATTATTATTAATATTATTATTATTATGACGATCGTAATGATTTAAGATAAGAAATACGCGACGATCTAACAGCTAAATTTTAAACCGGCAGCCAATCAGTACTCCAAGAAAATAAAATAGTATTTGGAAATGAATGCCACATATAAAATCTATGAAGAAAAAAGTTTATGTTGAAGATATATGAATTAGATTTGTTGCACAATTATTACAATTTCCAAGTATTATTTTAATTTTAAATGGACACGTTCATATCGAGAGGCATTAAAAATGTAATGAATTCCAGTTCACGAATTTTTGAATGAAAAAATAAGAATTTGTTCACTACATTTTTCTTATTATTACTATTATTATTTCTGAGATAACTCGGAGATAATATAACTGATAAAAATCCACGTACTTGATACGCTTTTCCCATCAACGAACAAAAAAGAGCGGTTCTGAAATTCGAGACACGCGTAATGCAGGAATGCAAAATGTTTGTCCGTTATCCCCGAACATGCTCTTCGAGGCGAACGTGTCCAGATTGAAGGAGAATATGAGAATCAATTATTATAAAACAAGATACCTAAACGAAGAAATGTCGACGAAAAAAAAAAACAATCAAAAACAAGGAAAGGCTTTTTGTAAATCGACCATACTGTGATTGTGATAATAATATGAAACG
The DNA here is from genome assembly GCA_022817325.1 of Idris sp. 1 HC-2018. NCBI lineage: Eukaryota > Metazoa > Arthropoda > Insecta > Hymenoptera > Scelionidae > Idris > Idris sp. 1 HC-2018. Next base: position 12,478 of record JABFPM010003725.1, on the reverse strand, counting down.
AAGGGCTTTTTAGGCAACAATGTCATCAAAGCAGATGACAAAGAAAAAAATGTTTTAACAAAAGGTACGAGTGGAGAAGCGGAATTGCTCGCATACAAATGTATCTACACGTGTAGAGTATCGGATGGAATAGGGAATTTCTGTAAATGTGAAATGTTAATATGAAACACTCGGGACTATGTGCATAGAGATGCTCGAATACGCAGGTTCGCAAAGTTATACAAAAATAAAACAATCACTAAATGCTGGATTGTTATAGTAGTGGCGTGCAGGCGTAAGTCGATGCATCAACTTATCTTTCAAAAATTAAATACAATCACTCCTGTATTAAGGCCTAATGATCGATCTGTCATTCGTTCACGGCCGCGCGATCACGATTATATGAAAGGGGATGATAACGACGAAAATAATGATGTCAAGATGGTTTATGTTAGAGAGTGTCCATTGTATAGTGTTTTTTGAAACGTGAGCATTAAATGCTACATCTTGTGTACATACGCCTCTGGACTCATTATTTTTACCTTACACTATTTTAAGAATAAACCATATTTTGTTTATTGAATAGAAATTTTTTTTATTAATTCAACGGCAATGAACAAATTAAAATTTGAACTAAAACTTTTTTTAACTCAAAAATTTTAATATTCTAAATTTTGAAAATAATTGTTTATTAGATATAACTGTAAAATTATTATATTTTCAACCCATTTTTAATCCAGAAAGAATTATATTAACTTTAACTTTTACAGAAAAATCAAAATGTTCCCGCGAAAAATTTTAAATATAAATTATTTTTGTTATAATCATTTTATATATAAAAATTGGACATACATAAAAATTGGTATCAATTATATACAATTTTGATGTAATTATATTTGCTCAATGTTCTTTTTCCCGGAAATTGTTTGTTTGTTTTAAGTATTTAGTGTTTCATTTTTTCGTTAAGTTAAACACATCTAAACACTAATTAAATTTCCAGGATTATTATCAATATAGAATATCATTTTTTGTTTTATTTGTTAACATTTTATTTTTCAGCACAATTTTTAGAAAAAAATGGCATTATGCAAGCAAAACTGAACAAGCTGAATATACAAGTTAGCATATTCTTTTTCCTCGAAGGCCACGTCAGCAAAGAGAGACTTCGGTTGTATTACATACGAAGTCGACAGAGTGACTGGAGGTTTGTTAGCGAGCTGTCAATGGTTTTGCTTTGTTATCCACCCTATGACACCATTCTGGACTTGGTTGAAAAGCAAAAAGGGTTCCGTCGTTCATACGAGAGACAGGCTTTTGCGAAATTTGTTCACTATCCTCATTTCCAACTTTTCCTTTTCTCCCTCCATCCAAATATCCCTCTCCCTATTTTCATATCTCTTTCGTCTCTGAAATATGATATTCCAAGGGAGAGGTTGGTTTTGTTACGTGCACTGGCAGCAAAGCTCGAGGTGCCAATTACTGGTGATGGTTATTTCATGGAAATGGATCTTGTTATACCCGCAATGAGTGTATCGGTAAAAATACCAATTATTTTTAGCATCATCGACAACTTCTCAGATCTAAGCAAAAGTTTACACCAGTAGTATCAAATCCTCAATTAAGCTAACAAACATTTTATAAACTTCTAAATCAAAGGCTGGAATTTTTTGTTGGCACTCTGAGTGATAATATGTTTCAGAGGAAACTGAGCAAACAATCTTGTAATGGCAGGACGGCTGACTAGTACCACGATAATGAGATATTGAGGCGCTGTTGCAAGGAGTGGCTATTCCAAGGGAGCATAATAGCTATAGGCACTCTGAGGTCGTCACGGGAAATGTTAGGGAATATTACCGCTAAGGGTTGTATCGTTTTCTCTCAAGGGACACGATTATCGTGTTTTCTCGTCAAGCTTTGACAAGCGACACTTCCGTCAAACGCTTTTCTTTCTCCAACAATAAGATGATCAATTGCACTCAATTTTAGGATAAATATTTTACGCCAATCTTTATGTCTTAATTTAATGCTTTTCACCCAGGATTTATCGTCAAAGAACTAAGTTAGATCATATGACATTTCTAGTTTTTTAATGAAAATTGTTGAATCACATAGTATATTATTTAGAATTTTAGTAAAATCAAATTATGAAAGATCTTTGGACGTTTTATTGATTTTCAGTTTAATACCTAAAATGTGTTTTGAGAACTGTAGATACAGCAGATTTACTGCTACACTAGCAATGCAGATCGTCAAACGTTTTTATAATCTTAAAGTTAAAGTTTACAATCTGTATTGTAGGTGTAACAATCTGCCTATAGTTAATTATTTTTATGATAGCATAAATTTGGTTGAATTTTTACGCAATTAATTATTTTACGTTTTTTCTAATATTTTTCACAAAATAATCTTTCGTAAGTTGCTCATAGTACAGACAACAAATTCCTTCATACATAATAGATGATAATGTCAGGAGCTTCCTAAGGAGCAATCTAAACAGACCATTAAAAACAGGTAATAGCCCATTAAACGTATAATGGACAAAATACAACACATCCTGCACACAAAATTAACTAAACTTGATACCCAACCAATCAAAGTAAGATTGAATCACATGATAAAGTACAATACAAATCTTTGTTTTTTTTTTAATTTTTGTTACTAATTTCATTGTTATAACAATATTGGTATAACAATTATAAACTTATTAATATATATCAGTTTTCGCGCTTAAATTAATATCTGATAGAGTCTATTTTATAATTGAATAATCAAATAATATTTGTTTTTAATTGATAAATAAGTTTTAATTAATTAAATTTAATGTATAACTTTAAATTATTTTTAAAACGTACAACTATTATGTGTGCATAAATAATTAAGTCATTATTTAATGTTTGTTTTAAGAGTAGAAATGACTTTATTTCAATATTTCTCCTGCTGAGATACTAATTTTATTGAAGGAGAAATATACATGTTTAGTCAATTGCATGTTAGCAGATCTCATATAAAATTAATGCAGTGTCCCCACGTTTTGCTCTGCGGGATATATCTTTTCATAAATATGTAAAGCTCAATAATCATCACCAATCATGATGGTCCCAAGTATGATACTGAAAAAGTAAAACTTTTAACATTATATCTATGTTTTAACAATATTATATCTACATGACAAACTCTTGATACATATATATTTATATAACAGACGTATTGACAAGAAACAACTTCTCTTATTAGTAGTTTAAACTTCCATATATAATTTGAATACAATTTTGTGAGGTGTACCTATCCATAGAAATTTTAATTATTGTTGCTTTTTATTAATTAAAAAAAGCCATTTTGTATGTTTTATAATTGCATGATTACAATTATAATAGAAACATAATTAATAATTATATACAATGATATTTGCTAACCATGTATTAATTATGATCATAAGTGTTTGTTAACGATATATAAAGTATAGATAATATGAAACCTCTACTATATAATCATCTGATAATTATGATTAATTTTGATGAGTAACCATAATTATTTATGACGATCTCATTAAACATATACAGTACGATAATTTTATGAGTAATTGTAACTGAATAATTCAGTCAAAGTGAATGACTTGCATTGATTACTTTAAGTATTCATTAATATTTTATTATAATTATTATATTTACAAAATTGTTTGAACATCGTAAATAATTAAGCTGCAATTGCAAGTTACCAACATTTCTTAATTTTGATAGCATATAAAAAACTAATAATAAAATGTATTAAATTTATTGTTATATTTTTTGTTAACTTTTTTCATTTTTGAAATGCAAATATAAAAAGTAGATAAGTTAACATTTTATTTTATTAATCATGAATGAAGTTGGACTGGTGATTCGTATTTGTGAATCGTCATGCACGTGATCATTGCTGAATCGAATCGGTAGGAGGTATCTCTCATTTGTTAGCGGTTCGTCGGTGCACAACGCGTGGTACCGAGCAGGATAGAGTGGCATAGTAGCCAAAACGGTCAGATGGAATAGAACTGAGTTGCGGAGAAGCAAATTCACCCCTTTTGCCCTCCACGCTCCATTCATCCCTTCCGTTGGCTCCTCTCTCGACTGGATACGGACAAATGGGTGTCCCTGCATATGTAAAAGCGGCGCTGTGTTCGGCTCACCCCTCCGCTCGACCATTTGTCAATGTCAAGGCGCGAGCGCCGTAACCATAGCAACACCCCGGCGAGCCGAGGCGAGCGAGCCGCGCGAGCGAAGCGAGTGCTCGAGAAGGGAACAAACCCTTGCCTCGCGTGACTACCCCTGTATAACGCAACCATCCCATCGTGATCGTACCACACAATCCCCACCAGTTTGCACATCCCTCCCAATAAGAACGAGACCTGCGCGCAAACAGCCTCAGAATTTCTAACGCTGAAGGGCGCCTCTGCTTTGCAAAAATTTTGCAGGGTGTATGAATGAAATTACGAGCCGTTGCACGTCGAATGATTTTCAGGATGCCAGCAGAATTCTTGACATTGTTCATAATGTTGCAACGTGATATAAAATAAGTTTTAACAGTTTTCGTCTACTAACTTAAATTTAATGGACAAATTAGTACGTATTTAGTATTGCTTGGAGAAAAGAAGTTAGAAAATAGTTATGCTGCAATCGAAACATCATTATTAAATTTATTATTAAACTAATGACATTTAATTTTTTTATAATATACAAAAGATTATAGATAAGAATAAACAGTCATTAAATAATGATAATTACATTTGACTTCGAATTAAAAAAATTAAATTAAAATATTGCTGAAACTGAATATTACACTTTAACGCTTTATTGATAATCGATAACAATTTTTAAAACAATTATTACATTTTTCAGCTATTGACAAACTGTCTAAAATTTATAGCAACTGGTTATAGATAGGTAATAAATAATCACTTATTGAGAAAAAAAATAACTGTATGAATTCTTATGACAGATCGATTTATATGAGGGATTTTTTTACATAGATAGAATTTAATTATTAAACAATCAGTTTGGTTGACATAATAAATTTTGTTTGACCATTTTCAGTTATACTTAAATACAAACAAAATTGCAAATGTTTTAAATATGTAATAGTACATATTAAAATAAATTAAAATTGAATTTACAAAAGTACAACTTCCGTTATTAAATGACTGTTCAGATAACAGTTGTCAAATTAGCAAATATCGACTTTTTTTATTATTTAAAATGAACACAATTTTGATTGAGTAAATAATATATTATGTACATTTCTATCAAAAACTGTATCACTTATCGACATTTAAATGAAAAAAAGTAGTAAATATTGACGAAATAAATTAAAACATTTATTCAAATTATTGCATTTATTTGAAAAAAACAATTAATTTATATGATAATGTGAAGAGAGTTTAGTTACAAATTGTGCATAACAAAGTGAGATAATTTAAAACAGAATTTTAGTTCTACAATTTATTTATTGTAATGTTTAAAACACTTTAAATATTATTTTTGTTGTTTTCTTCATAAATACTTGAAATTTTCAATGTTTCTTGTAATAAACATTTTCTTCTCGAAGAGTAAATTTTACATGGAAAATCGTACAAAATATTGGACAGGTTGAAATTAAAAATTAAAAAATCATAACAAAATGACAGTTGATGCAATTACGCGTCTTTTTTCTTAGTCAGAAGATATGCTGCTAATCTTGGCCCATCAATAATCACTTTCATCTTTGAATTAATTGTCAACTACAATGAAATTTCAATTTGTAAATAATTCCAGTGCATATTTATTAAAGTTAATTGAACAAAATTAAAATAAAAAAAGAACTAAATAATGCATTAGTGTATATCAGTTGCAGATTTATAAAATCTACTTTAATGTGCTTAAATTGATTACTGAAATTAATTTAATTTTTATTGAAAAATTTGACCAATCTATAAGTTACTTAAATTATGAATCTTTTCGTAAGAACTTAACATTTCCATGTCTAATTTAATAGACTATAATTATTCTTCTAACAAACTTCTTAGAACCCCTGAATTGTATTGCAAAATACAATAATGAAACTTCGTAAATATAGACAAGTAATGAAAATGGAGAAATAAGGAAGTTGCAGCGGTGGGTGGCAAAAGAGGTGGTGGAAGAGGCAGAGAGGGGATCGACTGTAACGACTGCATAGCAAGACAGGTCGCTTAAATATGCAGGATGGGCGGCGGCAAGCGGCATTGTAGCGTGCTTGTAGCGCAGAGTAAAAGGTGAACTAACTCAGTACTGAGGAAAACGCAAAGGGTGCACGGTGAATCGGGGGCTGGAGGGCAACAAGGGACAAGGGAGGGGCGTCGAGAGGAAGTCACAGAGTGCGCACGCGCAGCTCGTAATGATTGACTGGTTCGCTGGCAGCCAACAGACAGACGTTCGTCCACCCTCAACCTTGCATTTTTTTTGCCATCTCGTACACTCCGAATCTTTTCATTCCTCATTTTCTCCCTTTCTGCTGCAACCCAAAAGCACCTAACAAAACTATATAGTGCACACCTATGTTTAGCTTTCTTTGGCGAACTGTGTACTGTCACTGACCAGCAGCATTATCATTTTCCCTCCCACCGGATAACCCTTTGCGAGCCTGTATTCTCTAACTTCTTTTATGCAGTATTCATGTTTTATTTGTTCGTTCGTTTCTGAAAACAAGGCAAAGTTTTTTTATTTGCATTTGTTTAAGCTTTGTTTCAAAATTCAAACAAGCAATATGTTAACAATATTTTTGGTTTTTTTAGTTGCAACCGTTAGTTTTCTATTGTAATACACTTTATAAAGAAATCAATTTCACTTTATTTTATTTCGGACAAGAAATATGAATTTTTGATCTCGAAACAACAGCTGAGTAATTCATTTCATTATTATATCTTTTCAGTATACAATAATATTGAAAAATTAGCTGTATACAAATTATTAAATTTAATCAAGTAGTGCACAATAATTTAGAAAAGAAAATTTTTACTTAAAATTCATTGTAAACAATTTGGCTGAAAATTAATAGAAGCTTTCTGATGGAAAGTTTCAAATTGCCAAATTTTATATACTTGCAGATAAACAGTATTTTATCTGAAACTTATTTTTAAAGTATTTTTTAATAAAACCATACATATAATATGTTATAAATTGTACTTCCAAAAAATTTATAAGTAATATGACAGTCGTATTATAAGATATACTTCTATGAATTTTTATTTGATAAAGATCTTTCCTTGGGGATGAAAAATGTTGCGCAGCAAGGTGTACAAAGCATGTGAGCGTCCACCATGAATGACCGCGGAAGTTTTGTTCAGCGCCGCTGGGCTACGTAAATTGGAGTGCCGCATGCATGTTTTGCGCGTCGCATAAACAGTGAAACCATCGAGAATTACGATAATATCGTATTACAGCATTCACGGCACTCGTGCTCTTCGACAACTTCCGCGGTTTCTTGTCCCTTAAAAATTAATACATTATTTTTATCTTTCACAACACGTATTCCCTGTTAATTTTTACATTATACTTTTTTAAATGAAACCTTTTGATTATATATGTTTATTGGCCTAAAAAATTTGCATACGAATGTGGGGCATTTCAGGTCCAACGTGCCACTACCCAAAAAAAATTTTGGAATAAGTTCAAAGTTCTTGAAATATATAATAAGCTATAATAATTTGTTTTTGTATTGAAATTATAGAATAATATTTTGTTAATAAGATATATTTGTTACTATTTACGAAAATTGTCTTGTTTGAAAACATTAATCGAAAATCGAAAAATTGGCAGTTTTTGTTAGTTCTTTGTATATTTCATAAATGTTGTATTTTATAAACGACGTATTTTTTCACTTTAGAAGTCAAATATGTTGTAGTTAAGACTTCAAACAATATTTAAAAGTAGTTTTCATTAAATTTTATTTGGTCTAATAAAACGAAAAAAGTTTCATTTTTTTATTCACGTATTTTCACCAACGTAATATAATAATAATAAATTTTAATATGAAAACAAATTAATGCAATATTTATATTTTAAGAGCTTTCAATTCGAGTAAAATAACTTATATTTTATTTTGGTAATTACACATGGAATGTCCCATATTGCATGATAAATTTTAAATGCAAATGTTTTAATTGGTTGATACAATTAAACATTATGCCAGTATAATTTATTAAATTTAAGTTTTTAATGATTATTTAAAAATCATTTAAATATGCACCTTAATACATTTATCGAGAATTGATTATTTTATTAGTCACAATTGAATTTCCTTTAAAGAATTTTCTTATTTATTGTATTTCAATATTAATTAAATTACATTTCATAGATATGTCACAAAAAATTTTTTTTTTTTGCAAATATATTTCTGATAAGATTAAAAATAAAAATATAAATTAATTAATGCTTTAGAATTTAAAAAAAATATGCATAAAAAATATGTTGTTTGCAAATAATCGTGATCAATTGGTACGTGGTAGACAAGCTCGGGGAAAATGCCGCAATTACTAATTGGCGATCTGCCGATCTTGGACGTGCAAGCTTGAGGCGTGGAATTCAAGATTCTTTACGCGTTAGCTGAAATGGAGAATGGATGTCGGAGGCGGACAACATCGAAACTTGCACGGCTCGGATCGCGTAGGACAAGTCTCCAGGACACCCGACTCTCGAGGACCGATCGGCTCATACGGGAATGAACGATCTCACGCAAGTGGTGTCGTGTGAAAAGGACCGCGACGTACATAAATCCGTGCTTTCGTTGCGGAATTTCAGTTCAAACGAATTTGTATTCGCACGGTTACACGATCTCACGGCTTACCGTAAATGGCTTTACAACACTGCTCACCGCCTTGTCTATGTCTTCCCGATTCTACGCCACGCTTCGACCATTAATCGAACATATCTCACACTCAGATATGCACACAGAAAAAATTGTTATAATTTCTTTTCTATTTAGCAGTTGTAATATCGTAACTTATAAGACAGACAAAATTATATTTACTGACAAAAATTAATTTGTTATCAAAATATTTCTGATAATTGTTAGTTATTTATATATATTTCTTATATGAACTAATTTTTATCAAAAATGACTGGTCCATAAAATTGAAAAAATCCAATGTCCCGAATCATTCGGAGTTTGCGTACCAAATATCTGTGCTTGTACAAGAGGCGGCAGTATAAATTGAAACAGATGCGAGTTTGCAAGAGTTTTTCGCTTCTTTCCCACAGGAATAGGGTAGAGTGCTATCTAAATGGGAAGATGGGGTTAGCAATATAACAGTGTGTAGCTGCAAGAAAGCAAGAATACACTTTCACGTGTCTAGTAACATGTTGATCCCAGAAAAGCTGGCGCGAAAATTGTTGCAATATGTGTGATATGATCGACCAAAGTTTGCCGAATAAAAGTTTACTATCTTGATAAAAAGTAATAACAAATTTTTATAACTTCAAATTGATATAAACTTTTTACATTGAAATCAATCAACTTATTGTGCATTAATTTGTTTTCATCAATAGCGAATTATTTTAAAGTTCTTACGGCCTAAAAATTAATGTGAATATGCAAAAATGTACTTTATATTGTTATAGTAAAATGTGTTAACTTTATTTGTATTAATTCACCTAAACGATAAAGAATGGCATTCAATTTTCAGAGATACTGAAAAATCGTTAAAATAGTTTGTTTATTCTTGTTAATAAATTACTATAATAAGGTCAACTTCGTTTTTGTCAATCATTATTTTCATTTGTCAAAGAAATTTCGGGGGTACCGATACATAAGAATAGAACTGTTGATATTTGCAAGAAGCTCGCTTTATCAGACTAGTCCACTTTGACAACCGTTCCTCTAAGTGAATTTTAAAAATAAAATGAATTCTTACACAAATTAACATATTAACAATAACAAAAATATCATATTGTCAAGTTTTAATTTAATTTTATGGCAAAAATTCTATTATGCGATTCCCTGTTTTGACAGTATACTGTATATTAGGGAGGATCGAAAAAATTTTTTTGGTTCCCTACCCCCTAAAATTGAAATTTTCGATAGAAAAAGGAAGTTTCCCACCTTTTTTTTAGTAATTTGTTCAAAATTGTAGAGGTTGCTGGGAAGTCCTGAAAACCTATTTTTTATACTATTTTTACACGTAAACTTGTAAAATGGTTTAAATTAATCGATAACGTCTAATTTTTGGATATGTTTTTCCCACATAAGTGCCCATCAAGGGCCATAAAATTTTATCTAGTTTGCACTTTATTTAATCTTGTCTTCGGCCTATTAAAATTTTACTTTTTTGGAACATTTTAGTATGTTTTTCAATAAAAATTTCTCAAAAATGTAATATTTTAAAGCATAATTAGCAACAATTTCTTTAAAAAATGGCAAAAATAAAATATTGCTAATATCGCTAAGCATGCTTTCAAATATTAAATTTAATGTTAATTGTATTTCTAAAATATATACAAATATTTGTCCGCATTGATTTTATGATAATAAAACTCAGTTTATACAATAAATCATTTTCTTATACAATTTTCCAATAACGTGAAATATCAAAAGCGGACACAAAATTGAATCAATTTAATTTACATTTTCACGAGATAGCCGGTGTTCAATTCAAAATCAATTTTCTTTCAGTTCTTAACCTAAATAACTTGCCCGAAAAAATATTTAGGTTAATTGTCAAAAATTGTGTTGGCAATTTATTCAAGTCAACGATTAAACAAAAATTGATTCTAAAAACTTAGAAATGTTCTGCTTGTGACAAAGAACATCGACTATCTCCTTAAATTATAAATTAAATTGTTTTATTAACTAAAAATGAAAAATTCTTAAATCTGAGGGAAAACGACTTGTTTATCCTTTTTCTAAGACCTTTATAGGGAAATAACTTTAAAAAAATAGGTGTGATTCGATTGATGTAACCTCTTTGCGAGTAAACATGCAAAAAAAAGTACCCAAAAAACGATTTTTGGAGTAATTTTTAAAAAGACTACTAAACAAGATATGCATAGCAATCTAAATGAAAAACGTGAAAAGCTTGGGCTATTTTTTAGTATGTATTCATGAAATTTTAGGTTAACAGAAATCTCTACATAATACAGTAAAACCTGCTCAAACCGGAAACTCATGGAAACACAAGATTTTTCCAGCTTATACAGGTTTGCACATAAAAGCAAAATTTTCAAAAAAAAATATTAATTTTATACAGTTGTTTTCCAGTACTAAAACAGTGTTGCTTGTTTAATTCTTAAAACTGTTTGTTTTTCAAATATAGTTTTCAAGTCAAAAATATGTTTCATAATTTCTGTATATATATTTGTCCTTTCTGCAAAGTCTTTGAAGGAAAATAGCATTTTTAATGCATCTCCATAATCTTTAATTTGTAAAGGAATTTCCATGTTACTAATTCTCACAGCTTCGTCATTATCATCATCTTCTTCGTTTTCAGAATCACTTTTTCTCATTTCAGTTATCTGTTCTAGTGTCTGATATCCAGGTTCTGTTGATAAATTCTCGTCAATATTTTTATGTTTTTTGCAACAAATTATACGTTTGCTCCTCTTGCCTGGTCATTTCCAGTTCTTTTAGTTGTGGATAAACTTTCATTGATCTTAGAACTTCAGCATATGAGGAACCCACCTTAATCTTTACCACGTCTAGACGTTGTGGACTATTTCTCGGTGGTTGTTGTTAGGGGTTAATACTAAGGCCCTTGGGTGACATTTGGGTAAATGCTGGTACAGACTAGCATCGTTTGAATGGATCTTTTTACAATGAAGTCGTCCAGAATCTACAAAATTGAGATATTTAGATGTATTTGTTTTTATGGGTATTCATACAAAACATCACACTCAAAGTATCACATATTCAAAATATCAAGAATTGAAATAGTTGAATTATAATTTATATCACAAAAATTATAAATACATATATATGAGCAAATCCAGAAATAATGGCCACTTAGCTGACCAAAAAACTGAAAATTTTCATATAAGGGCACACCTCTGAAAAAATTCACACATCTGTCTGATAAAATTAGAAACAAGGAAAAAATAATGTTCCAAAAATTTATTAAATGTGACACCTCCAAAAACATATTTTCTGATTTTAGGCATTTTTGCAAAAATTACTTAGGAATGGCTTGTCACAAAAGTTACATTTTATTGTTCTAATAGTTTTTGCGAGCTTTTTTTACCTGTCAAACATTTAATTAGTATTGTAGAAAGTCAAAAAAATTGATACACTAAAATTTATTAGTGCCAAAAATTTTTGGCGCTAAATTTAAACGCCAATTTTTTTTTCTTGGTTGATTTGGCAACAGTAAAAACGAATTGTTTTGAAATTATATCAATGTATTTCAATAAATTATATTTATTTAACATTTTTTAGATTCTCTAAAATTAACAGTTACATAAAACAATAAGTTCAATAATAATAACAATGAAAAAATTACTTAAATATTCTAATAAATAACACACGA
>JABFPM010003724.1:0-13876 GCA_022817325.1 Idris sp. 1 HC-2018 | reverse complement strand
CTAGTCACTCATATTTCACTGAACAAACATAAAATTACTCGACTCATAAATAAATTTGATATCCCTATAACATTTTATTACAGTTAAAAAGAAAAGTCAATAAAACCAAAAAAACGTCAATCTTACAAATAACAAATGCACTCCAATGAACTAGTTTCATTAAACAAAAAATCCACATCAATGAATCATTTAATAATGATTTTTATATCACAAAAAATAATGAAATCCCAGAACAATCAACTAGAACCAAAACCTAAACTTAATAAAAAAAAAAAAACAAACAAACAAACAAATAAACTAAAAATATTCTGAAAATGCCCTCGTCATACCACAAGTCAATCTGGAATGTCAGGGCATCGATTGTAAAAAAAGTGCGTGCATGCGTGCGGCAAAAAAAAATAAAGAAAACCGAGACGCCGTGGGAAGCGGCGGTGGAAAGGTGCCGGATGAGCGAAAAGCAGCTAAGCGCAAAGGTGAGCAGACAAAGGCCGACAAACTCACAGTCCAAGTGCTTTTTCTTGGGCCCAATCATTTCCTCGGTGGTCGCCTTGCAGACGGACTTGGCGAGTCCTTGGCCGGCCAAACTGTGCCTGGCCGCGAGAAGCCTGTCGTTTATCGTCTGTCCAGCCATGGTGTGTGCTTCTCTTCTGCTGAGGTTCAAGTCGACCTATTGCACTTGTTGTCTCTCTCTTTCGCCAAACAACCGCCTCTTTCTAATTGAAAAACAAATCAAACGTTCACTTTTCGCTATTACTTCTCCTTTCTTTTCATCCAAAGCCGTACAAGTGCCTTTATAATGACGGCGCTTATTATATATACACAGGGTGTCCCAAATGTTTGGGTTCAAATCTTCCTGAAAAAGATTTTTTTTTTCATTATTTTATTTTTACACCTGATAATTATTATTAAACACTTGATGTTAATTAATATGATGATTTCTTTTCTTTGAGTCTATTTTTTTGTTTTTTACATCTTGTATTTTTTTCTTTCCTTCTTACATTTGCGACATCCTGCGAAAAAGGGCGATTTCGACATACCGCGAATGCACAACTTGGAATCATAAACACAATCAATGGAAGGCTCCGTATCACGTCACAATACACAGCTCTACATGTATATATATGTACATTAACTGTAATCCAAAATGACTTGTTCATTGATGTTTATCAAAACTTATTGAACATTCGTGTATGTTAACTTCTTTATCTCAAATGATATAACTAAACTTGTTAAATAAACAGACTTTTTATGTAACACGTTTCATTAAAATTATATACTTATACAAACATATATTTAAAAAAAATTAAATTTAGAATTTGACAATTATAATTGCAAATTTCGTATAAGTAACAAAAATTATATATATATATATATACTGATACTAATTTTTCTCAAGTTTCACAAATATATTTAATAAAATAATATATATATATATATTAATAATATATATATAATAAAATTCAGTTTGTTTTGTGATATGCTACATTGTGTCGAGAATTGACTGTAATAATGATAATAATGACAATGAAACGCGCGGCGCAGAGAAGGTGTGTGTCTATACATACAGGGTTGGCTACATAGAGGCGCAACGACGTTAAATTGACCTCACGAGCGACCGATGAGAAAGAAGAAGAAATAAGGAGCGGCGTGTCAGTCGGGCGGATTGACAGAAATCACTGTTGTTTGAAAAGGAAAACGTTTGTTACACTGCGATTAACAATATTGTCGAATAAAATAGATATATACGCGAGAATTATTGATATTGACCCAGGTGTTTGGTAGCGCGCTTCGGTCGCTTGGTCTGCGCGCGTGCCGCGGTGCAGAGCGGTGCAGTTGGCAGAACGTGCTGTAAGAACTGGCGGAAACTTGGTTGCCGCGGGCTTTTACGACCAACCGAACCGAGTCGAGCCACCGGGGGCCGAACCAGACGAGAGCTCGCAAACGAGCGAAGCGCACCGACGACGTGAGACGGTGAGTCGGTGACGTGAGACGTGACAAGCTGAGCTTCGCGCAGTCGCCGCGAGGGTCGCGCGCGTAATGACATGCGCGCTTAAGTGCCGCGCAATGGGGTGTATTTTTGAAAAATCAAAAAAAACTATTTACAAAAAGTTTTTTTTTTATTTTTTTACATTGATAAAAGCGTTGTTTTGGAATTAATGTTCGTTTGTTTATGAAGGCGTATTTTTGAAAAAAACGATCTTTTTTTACAAATTTATTTTAAGAGTTTTGTGATAAAAAATATTGTTTGTTTTTTTCAGCTTATAAAAACTTTGTTTTGTAATTAAAAACAGTTATTTATGTTTTTTAAATGCCTGTGTATTGGACGGAACGGTTCACCTGCGTTTATTTACACCTGCATTGCTTTCTGCAGCGCGCTGCTTTCACGCATGCGTAATTTTATTTGATTGTTGGCGCTGCAACAATATGATTCTTGTGATTTTAACTTAACAAGTGAAGATACTTCGATTGTTTAAGCGAAAATCAGTTGAAATGAAAAATTTAATTTAATTACTGATGTAAAATAAACGAATTTATAAAATATAATGTGACGTTTTTATTTGAAGAAATTTCACTGGGTAAATAATTTAAAGTTTTTTGGAAAAAAGTTTGGTTGAATAAACGGTTTGATGATTAGAGAGAATTTGAATTTGACGCCTGGCTGCTCAGTTTTGTTAGTTTCAACTTTTGCCTTTGGAGGTCGCTTTTGTCGATTAACAATAACCTCTGTTTTTTCAATAACTGAGAAATAATGTTTCGTTTTATTTAAGAATTACATAAAGATAACTATAATTATGGCTTTATTTAGGATTAACAATTTAGGTGTTTTTGATATGAAAATCTGTTCAGCCGTAAAACACAATGTTGAAGTTTTATCAATTTTTCAAACGGTGAGTATTATTTTTGTTAAACATTGTCATTTAATAATAATTTACAGTTCAAATTAATTGGTAATAACAATTAAATAGTTTAAAAGTATTTTGTACTTATTTAACAATAAATACATTAAATATCATACCTAAATTATTAATTTTTTTTAAACATTAATAAATAATTTTAAAAAACAATTCCAGTTTATTAGGCGAAAATTTTCTTCGTCTGCAAACGATCCGCAGATGCCCAAACCAAAAACTGAAAAAATTAGCACAGCCATGAAATTATATTTAGAAAATGCTAAGAAATACGGTTTGTTTTGATAAATTCTATATAATTGTTCAAAAATTATTTATATTTCTATAAAATTACTTATTTTAGATGAGTTTTTGCAAAGCGAAAAATATGCATTTGAAAAGGGAAAGCGACACCTTGCAAACATGATGGGTATGGATTATGAACAAATGACCCAAAAAGATATCGATGTAAGAACTTGTTCTACAATAATTTTTTAAAAGATATTTAATTATATTATTTTATACTAAAATGTTTTTTCATTTTTTAGAATTCAATTAGATATTTATTTCCATCTGGCTTGTATGAAAAATCTGCAAGACCTCTAATGAAACCGTCAGATGTCATTTATCCTCCACGAAAAGCAGCACAATTTGACTGGGCCGGAAGACCTTTTCATTCAATGTTTTACACCGTAAAACAAAATTATCATCAATTGCTTTTTGTTAGTACAACAAATATTTTGTAATTTATTAATTTAGTTGTACATTTTTATCTATAATATAATTTATTTTTTAGAACATTGTAGAAGAAATAGAAAAATTAAATGATATCGAACATAATTTAGCTCTGCAGGGAAATACTCCTGGCGCAGCTGATAAGTTGTAAGATCATTAATGCAAAACTTAAATTTTGGATAAATAAAACGAATTTCTGTTTAAATAAAAATATAATTTTCAGTGATAAAGCTGGTTCAGAATGGGAAAATAAGACGACATTTGAAAAAAGTTTTTACGAATCTATCAAAGACAATGAGGTATAATATTAATTCCATACATATTTAATGCAAGTAATTAAAACCCAGCTGTTCTAGTTTAACAAATGCTTTTATTTTAGTATGATTATTTGATTGCCACTTTAAACAGATTAATTGATCACCGTTGCTCTGGACATGCCACAGAATTCATAATGCAACACAGAAAATTTTTATTATCGTTGTCTAAGACAGCTTCATTACAACCTGTAAGTATTTCTCTTAAGAATTTAATATTGTATTTAATGAATTAAAATGTATAAATAATTTTTACATTGCAGATTCAAATAGATGAAAATGGAAGGGAGTTTGTCCATGTTCCAAGTAAAATTTTTATATTTTGCATAACAATATAAATAAATGTTTTTTTAATTAGAAATATTATTAATTTACATTTTTTTATCAGATCTTATGTCAAAATCATGTAGAGGTACACTTACACTGTGGGCAAATGGTTCTGGTAAATTTATCATCAATGGTCATGATGGAATAGACTATTTTGATTTATTCCAAAGTCGCGAGCAGGTAAAAGTTTTAATTAAAAATAAACTTCAAGAAATTATAGTATAGAAATGTACGCTAATAATTGTTTCTTTGTAGGTTCTATTTCCTTTTGTTTTTATAAATAAAATCTCAGAGTTTGACGTCGAAGCAAACGTGAATTTGGGAGGACCCATTGCGCAAGCTGGGGCCATTCGATGGGGAATTGCCTGGGCTTTAAGAAGTTTTGTTGATGAACAAACTATTGAAAGAATGCGACTAGGTAAATTGTTTATATTAAAATTCATCTTTACTTATTAAGTATCATTCCAAAAAAATTAATTACTAACTGCAACTTTAAAATTTCGTAAATTTTAGCTGGATTGCTTACGAAAGACATCAGAAGAAAAGAAAGAAAGAAGCCCGGCCAAGAGGGAGCCCGACGAAAGTTTACATGGAAAAAGCGTTAAACGTTATAAAAATTTATTTTATAAAATTATGTATTATGTACATTTTTAATTAAATCATTCAACTGATTTAATTTGTTACATCTTCGATAATGGTGTTATCCCCAGTAGTCTTAAACCTTGAGCTAAAACATTTTTCGACACTCGAAACAGAAGTAAACGTTGGGAAGCCAACTCGACAGGCTCTCCTTTGACTTTGAGTTCTCCGAAAGCAATATTTATTGCATGACTGAAAGTAAAATAAAATCCAATCAATTTTTAATTTTTATAATTTACAATAAAGTCAAGATTGTTCACTTACCTCAGTCGGAATAAATACTTTACCAAAACAAAAGGCTCTAAATCTAGGTAAGATTTGTACAAAACTTCGTCGAATTGTCCCAAAAGTATGACTAGATTATCAACACACAATTCTTGCAAATAAGTTGGATCACTTTTGGAAACTAATTCTGCTCCGCAATTTTCTTCTAAACTGACCAGTCTTGCATGAGTGTACTGCAGCCTGACTCCACTTGAATTTTTGTTCTAAAATGTAAAATTGTAATCAAAAGATGTTCAACAATTTATTTTCGATTTTTAATTTTCATAGGTAAACTTCATTAACATCCAAAGCTTCATCCCAGTTGAAATCATAATTCGCCGTTCTTTTTCGTTTAAAATCATTTATAATAACCGCCGAAATTCCAAGTATATCTGTACTCTGGTCTTGCGAATTCATATCCACTTTCGTATCTGTAAAAAAAGATCAATTTAAAAACATGTTTCTAACTTCAAATATTCTTCTTTTAAACTTACTGGAATTTTCAACTTGTTTCCAATGCATTACCATCTTGACTTCGTCCAACAAGTCTTTCAAAAACACAGCAGTTCCTTTCCGCGTGCTCATGCCGTTTATTCTCCCAAATTTAATGTGTTTTATCTGCTCTACCCAAGGCATTTCCATTGCCTTCAAAATTCCACTTAAATTTAAAAAGTGTTGAGCCTGGCTATTGTCTACCACATAGTACATTGAATCAAATTTGTATTTTTCGTATCTGTCAATAGCAGCAGCTAGGTCCCTCGTCAAATACAACGTCGATCCATCGCTTTTTACAATCGGAACTTTTTTCTTGTTCACATTTACAACTTTTCGATTTTCCTCGTCTACCTCAATTAGTTCTCTAGTTTCCATTGTACTCAACATCTTTGCAACATTTTTTGCATTGTACATAGACTCCCAGTGATACTCATCAAAAACTACTCCAAGTCTTTTGTAAGTTTCTTTCAGCTCTTTTTCCGTGTAACCCTTGATTATTTGCCACTTGTCAAAATAATTAGAATTACCTTGTTCCATTTGTTGAAAAATACTTCTTGCTTTTTCTGCAACTGTTCCATCAAATTCAGACAGCTTGTTGGTTTCCACGTAAGAATTGTATAAAGTTTTGATGGGATTTTTTTGCATTTCAGAGTCGTCGCACTGAGCCAAGCCCAGAAGAACGAGACCCAGTTGTGTACCCCAGTCGCCGAGATAATTGATCCGACGCACCTGGTTTCCCAGGTAGATATTAATATTTGAAATATAATTTCCAATTAAGGTGGAACGAAGGTGACCAACATGAAAGGGTTTTGCGATATTAGGTGAACTGAAATCCACGACTATATTCTTGTTGGATTTCAGAAATTCTGCTGGCAGAATTTCGTTGATGTTGGGTTCTAAAATTGACTTGATGATGTTGGTTCTGGAGCACTGGATGGAGACTTCTTTTTCTTTTGTTATGTTGATGTGCTCGAAATGAGGATCATCGTGAATTAGGTCCTGGAGAAGTTTTTCGGAATTTTGCAGCAGTTTTGGATTTAGTTGGAGACAAAATGATTTTGTATTTTTATCGATGCGAAGAGAAGAGTTTGAAATCAAGTGGAAGATTTTGTTGGAGTCGAGATTGTGGAGACAATGGGATCCCTAAAATTAAAACATTTCTTAGTTTTACATTTTTAATATACTGATGTTTTATATGAAAAAAAATTGATAATGATAAGTTTTGTGTTTTCTTCGGTCTTCATAAAAATGATAAACTTTAAAACACATTTTTAATCAAAAATAAAATTGCGTGTAATAATTTATCACTAGAAAAAATGATATTTTGTAATAAAAATGTTATTTGTTTAATTAGTTAAATTTTCTTGAATTATGCATTAATTATGTATACTAATTTTGTTTATTTATTTATTTATACAGTTAAAATAATTTTAAAATAAAGAAAAAACCTTTTATCTGTTTCAAATTTTTTAAATTTATTTTTCACATTTTTATTTACTCATCGTGAAAAAATATATTTTTGTGTAATTGTACATACTTTTTTATACAAAATATCACGAACAATTCGACTCATTTTTGTAATTTGTATTTACAATCTTTAATATATTTTTTTAAAAACAAATCATTATACTAGGTTAGTAATATAAATAATGTTCGTAAAGTGAAACTGACAGTTCATAAAAAGAGAAGGTTATATCATCCTTCAAACCAGTTAAAAAGAGCTAATAATATTGATTTTGTTAAGCAATAAAAATATGTTTGCGAATTTCAAATAAATATTTTATACACAAAAAAGTAATAAGCAAAATTTGTAGTGCAAAAAACTTAATAAAAACTCTCAAATAAATAAAAAGTATTTTTGTTATAGTTCGACCTTATTTTAGCTTATGAATCAGATAAAGATACAACATACCGCAAAGGCTTTGAAAAATACTCCATTTAAACGGCTTCCCAGTTTACGTTGCCATGAGATACAATCAAAACATAAACTTTTTGACAGATTATTATTTTTACTTTATTTTAGTTCACAGAAGGGTATTATTAATTAAGGAGTTACACAAATGATATTCAATGTAATGCATTTGTTAACAAAGTGTCAATTATTGTTAAATGTTACTGATATTTTGAGCAATATTTTCATTTGAAAATGTCTTCTGATAAGGTAATTACTAATTACTTACTTTTATCACATAAACTGTCAAAATAATTTCCAGAATAACGTGAAAATAATTATTTATTATCTTTGTTAAATTAATTTTATTCTCATTTTATGCATTATAAGTTAATTATAAATGTAAAATAATTATCTGCTCCGTTTTAGTTTTTTCTGTATTATCATCAATTATTTGTATTCAATTATAGATTCTAAATTTCTAAATTTATTTATTACTGTAGATTTTAGTAGATTTGTTTTAAAGTTTTTAGACATATACAGTGCAAGTAAAATTACAATAGTTATAATAAATTATATAATATTTTTTTTAAAAAAGTGTCTTTAATTTGTATTCAATTCTAAATTTTTGTAGGTACTATACCGTTTAAGTTGTCCACATGGGCCAGGAAATGTCAACGTTTGTTGGCGGCCAGGAAACAGCACGCACCTGGCAACAACAGGTGGCAATTCCACTGTCGCTATTTTTGATAAACAAGGAGAATTAAAGGAACGATTGCAGCTTCCTGGTATTTGCACTGGTTTTGGCTGGGACTCCGATGGTGATGTTTTAGCCGTCATCACCGGCAATTCTCCGGTGATTTTGTTGTGGGACGCCACAACGGGCAAAAAGTCTCAGATCGATGCTGGTGTGCGAGATGGATTGTCTTGTATGGCCTGGGCCAGAAAAAATTGCATTCTCGCTGTTGGAACGCAAAAAGGCAATCTGGCAATTTATGATCACATCAATGCAAAGTAATTTGTTCTTGTTGTTATCAAATTACAATTAAAAAAATGTATTAAAAAAACTATTTCCAGGAAAACAAATTTTCTTATCAAATCAAAATTTAAAAAAAAGTACTAAGAATATTTTAAAACCTTGTATTTCTAGTAAAATAACTTTTCTTATTAAATTGTAAAAAAATACTGAAAATAATTTAAAAACGTTTATTTTCAGACGTATTCCAGTTTTGGGAAAACACAAAAAGCGTATTATATGCGCGGTTTGGTCGATAGAAGGTTTACTTGCTATGGCAGGCGAAGACAGAGTTTTAACTATAAGTACCAGTGATGGCGACACCCGGAGAGAAATTTCGTTACAGGGTGACCCTTCGGGAATTCAATTTGGCGAGATGAAAACTGATTATCGATCTGGAGGTGAAAACACGGTAAGGAAATAACACTTGTTAAAATAAAAAAATACTAATTTTCTTAATTTTAATTTTTTAGATATCATTAGTTGTAGGGAAAGCTACACTATTTTTGTACAATATTTTAGAACCAGACAATCCTACTGAATTGTCTTTTCAAAAACGATATGGACCAATCGTAACACACAGATGGTAAATTTACAAATTAATTTTGTTTTTAATGTAATTATTTAAAGTGAATTTTCAAATTGTTTAAAATTAATTGTAGGTATGGCGATGGTTACATACTTATCGGTTTTGAATCCGGGTATCTGGTATCAATATCCACCCACGTCAAAGAACTGGGCCAAGAGTTGTTTCAAATAAAAAATCACAGAGACTGTTTGAATGACGTTTCTCTGAATATGAGCGTGGAAAAGGTGATGACATGCGGCGATAATAATATAAAAATTCACGCTCTAAAAAATCTCGAGGAAGTTGAAAAAGTTATAAGTGTCAGCGGAGAATCGGGAGTGAACAAAGTTGAGTGGTCGGCTGATGGTTCTATGATTGCTGCGATAACACTTGCGGGCAACATTTTAGTTTATTTAGTAGAAATTCCACAACTCAAAAGTGTTTATGGAAATAAAATTGCTATTTTGTCGAGTTTGTCAGAAATTTATGTCTACTTGTGTACAGTGGATAAGGTACTGAATTTCAATTTTTTTCTTTTTTACAATATGAATAAATTACAGTATCAAGATAATTATAAAAGTATTGTATTTTACAGGTGAACAATGTGCCTATCATAATAAATACAGTTATAGAACCGTCTTTATTAGCGATTGGATTAAACACTGTCGCAGTGGCTTCAAATAACAGGGTATTATTTTGGGACTTGAATGCAAAACATGACGACTTATCTACGTATTTTGAACGAGATTACATAGCTTCGATTGAAAGTATGTGTCTAAATGATATTTATGCATCAGTAATATTCGATGGACAGCTTCAGTTGCGCATGGTAAGAACTTGATTTTTATCTTTTAACTTTTAATAGTTATGATTTATTTATTATTTTTAGATAAAGCTCGATCATTCTACTTCGATGAATGAGCAAAGTGGAACAAATTTTCCTGAAAACAATAGCGAAAAAATAACTTGTCACTGTTTGTCACAAGAGTTTTTGATTTATGGAACTGACGTAAGTTGCTATTATTAAAGTTTAAATCAAAAATAAAAATAAATAAATATTATAATTGCATTTTATTTCACAGATGGGAGTAATCGTTTATTTTAGCTTAGAAGTATTTCATCAATCGCGAAAATATTCTCATATGATAGGAATAAAACAACTGCATTTAGATGCAGCTGGAGTTTATTTGTCTTTTGTTGATAAAAAAGGAGATGTTTATGTGTACGACCCGGTTAACGACCACTGTCTTCAGGTTCCAAATTGTTTGGAAGATTTGGAATCAATTGAAGGCATTGTTTGGAACCAAAATCCATGCGAACGTAATATTTTTGCGGTATTTAGTAAGAATAAAATTGCCAGTTATGTATTTGTTAAATACCATATCGAAGGTTTGTATCTTCTTGTTTCTTAAATGTTTTAAGAATAAATTATTGCAAAAAATTATTAAATAGTTTATTCCAAATTTTAGGTTCAAAACTAGTGAAAATCGGTATAATGAAGCTGCCTTTGGAAGCTGTGCCCTTGTACATGTATTCAGGAACAGTTACATTAAGCACTACTAATGGAAAATTAATTGAAATCGTTCTACCAGCTTACGATGATATAACAAATATGTGCGACGACATCAAGTTACGTGAACTATTGGATTTTCAGATTATAAGCAGAAGGTAAATTTGACAACTTTTTTTATTTATGATAATATTTTTAATTTATTAAACTGAAAATTTATTAAAACAGATTTGCACATGCATATTTGACCTGTAAAAAACTTAATGACCGAAATTCCTGGATAAGACTCGGTCAATATGCTCTAATGAATATGAATATTGAAATAGGTATTTGATTTCCATTAATGCCAGACTAATTTATTAACGAGCTTATATGAATTAGAATTAATTTTTTGTAGCCACCAGAGTGTATCGAGAAATAGAAGACGTGTCAATGGTGTGGGCCCTACAAAAACTGCACAACATTTTTGACATCAATCTTCTGTCAGGTCACATTTGTTTGTTGCTAGAAAAATGTGATTTGGCGGAAAAATTCTTTTTAAATTCATCGCAACCAGTACAAGCTTTACATTTAAGAAGGGATTCAATGCAGTGGATGCAAGCACTAAACTTGGCACAAACTTTGAAACCTAGTGAAATTCCTTATATTGCTAAAGAGTACGCTCAACAACTGGAATTTATGTGAGTTTATTAGAATTAAATAGAGAAATATTGTAGCTAAAAATAAAAAATACATTTTCTCCTTTTTTTTTGGATTTAGTGGAAATTATCCTAAAGCAATGATTCATTACGAACAAGGATTACTTCATCTTGATTCTGTGACTGATAACATTCGAAATCAGTGTTTGGCTGGAATTGCAAGAATGTCAATTAGATGCGGTGACACTAGAAAGGGTGTGGAAATTGCATTAGACGACGAACATTCTAAACATTTGAAAAAGGAATGCGCGGAAATCTTGGAATCAATGAAAGTAAACATTTATCAGTAGTTTATAAACTATGTTAAATTTATGTAAATAAATTTGAAATTTAATAATTTTTTTTTGTTCTTTTTAGCAATATAATGACGCAGCTTTGCTTTACGAAAAAGCGGAATATTTCGATAAAGCAGCACTGATGTACATTAAACTCAAAAATTGGCACAAAATTGGTCAGCTTTTGCCGCGAATAACTTCTTCAAAAATTAACATTCAGTATGCCAAGGCTAAAGAAAGCGAAGGCAACTATGAAGAAGCGGCTAAGGCTTATGAAACTGCTAGAGATTATGAAAATATAATTAGAATTAATTTAAAGTATCTTAATAATCCAGGTGAGAATTGTTTAAAAAAATTTACCATTGTTTAGACGAAAGTTTAATTTTTTCTTTTTATTTATTATATATATTTTTTGTTTTAGCTCGGAGTGTAGAAATTGTTCAACAAACAAAAAGGGTCGAAGGTGCAAAATTAGTTGCACAGTATTTTCAACAATCAAACGATTTCAATTCAGCTATCAAATTTTTAGTACTATCAAATTGTTTTGACGAAGCATATCACTTGGCCAATCAGCATAGCAAAATGGAGCTTTATGGAGAAATTTTAATTGACACAATTGATAAAGACAGAGAAAGAAAAGAAGATTTCAAAAGCTTGGCGATATATTTTGAGTTACAGAAAAACAGTTACTTGGCTGGAAAATATTATTTCCATGCTGGAGAATATGAAAAAGTAAAAATATAACATTTTTTTAAATTACTGAAAATTGTTGGCTTTATAAAAAACATAATTATAATGCAATTAATCATCGTTTTTAGGCTTTAAAGCATCTATCTAAAGCAGCTCAATTAAATGCTAATGATGATTTAGCGTTATCTCTTGCGATTGATGTTGTTGCGTCATCAAAAAATGAAAAACTTGCTAATCAGTTGATAGATTTTCTGCTTGGAGCTGAAGGTGTACCAAAAGTATGTTTTAAAAAACATACATATATACAAAATAAATTAATTTTCATAAATTCTGTTTTATTTTTATGTATACTAATTATATATTTTAGGATCCAAAATACTTATTTCGTTTATATATGGCTTTAAAGTTATATCGAGAAGCTGCTAAAACTGCTGTCATTATAGCAAATGAAGAACAAATTAATGGTAGATTTTTTTTTACATATTTTGTATTTAATTTTGTATGCGTAATTTTTTAATTTAAATATTCAGGTGAATTATAATTGATTTTTTTCAGGCAATTATAGAAATGCACATGATATTCTATTTGGTATGTGTGAGGAATTGAAACAGAATTTTATTCCCATACCTTTAGAAATGCAAAATAATATGAGACTGTTACATTCTTATATTTTAGTACGTTTACACGTTAAAAAGCAAAATCATATTTGCAGTGCTAGAATGCTGATAAGAGTAGTAAACAATATTTCTAGGTTTCCTTCTCGTAAGTAATTTATATTATATTTTTAAATTAAAGATATCTTTATAAATATTAAAAATATGTTGTTTTTTCAGATGTTGTACCAATTATGACATCCGCTGTAATTGAGTGTCAAAGAGCGGGTTTAAAAAATGAATCTTTTAATTTTGCTGCTATGTTGATGTGTCCAGAATACAAGTCTCAAATTGACCCTAAATATATCAAAAGAATAGAAGCTATTGTGAGAAAACCTCCGAAAAATAATTACGAACAAGTTGCCGAAAATTTGACCCCTTGTCCTTATTGTAAAAATAAGCTTCCAGAAACTGAAGTTACTTGTGATAAATGCCGTAATACTATTCCTTTCTGTATAGCAACGGTAAAGTATTTTTTTTCTTTTTGATAATTTTTGTGTGTCAAAATTTTAAAAATGTATATTTTTATTTTCCAGGGTTATCATATAATTGAAAATAATTTCACGGTTTGTCCATCGTGTGATTTTCCAGCAATTCGCAGTGAATTCGTAAAGTAAATAAAAGTCAATCAAATATACATTTATGTGTAGATTTAAAATTTAAATATCAATGCATTCATAAATAAATTTATTGCAGAATAATTGAATCGGACAGCGTGTGTCCTATGTGCTCTCAGCGGGTGGATGCAGAATCAATATCATCGATGGTTGATATTAAGTCTTATTTGCAAACGTGAATTTGTATTTACTTTTGTCTTTGTTGAAAAGTATTTTATTTTCACATAATTAAGATAATATCTGTGGCTTCCGGGAAAAACGAGTTAACTGACATTTCAAAAAAACGAAATTTAGTTT
>JABFPM010003723.1:0-13877 GCA_022817325.1 Idris sp. 1 HC-2018 | reverse complement strand
TAATTTGATTTTCAATATATTTTAATATTTATAAACATGAAAAATTAATGTAAAATTTAAATCAATTTGAATGTTGCAAAATATTTTCATATAAATTTAAGAATTTTTTTAAAAAGTAATAAATATTATTTAATAATTAATTCATATTTTTATTCTATTTGAGTAGAAGCATAAATATTTTTGTTTTTAAAAGTTTATTTTTAACTAATTTGAAATTTGCTAATTCAAATTCTTTATCAATTAACTTTCAATAAATTTGATATTCAATAGAGTAATTTTAAAAAATGCCCTTGACGTACATTAAAAGTGTACTCGGTACACCTATGCTTTATCTCGATGGTTTTATTTATGAAAAAGATAAAGAGACCGATAAATCGTACTGGAAATGTAATAAATACAAAGTTTATAGTTGTGGAGGTACGTAAACTTTTGTCATATCATATACATCCACTAAACAATAAATCTCAACAATCTTGTGTTTCACTCAAAAATTATAACTATATAATTTTCTAGTCTAAATATTTACATTTCGGACAGTAAATTGAGTGAAACATGGATTATTAAAAAATTAAAAATCAAAAAACCTTTTTTTTTGCAGGAAGAGTTCATACAAAAAACGATGAAGTGATATTTGATAATAATGGTCATAATCATTTGGAAGAGACTGTAGAAGCGCAGGTACGTCACATCAAAAGTGAGGTAAAAAAGCGTGCGATTGAAGATTTCACGACTACACCTAGCGCCATTGTACAAGATATTACAGCAGGTTTACCAGAAGAGGTAGTTCAAGCTCTTCCTTCATTTGATGGTCTCAAAAGAGCTGCCTGGAGAGTTCGCAAAAAGTTGATTCCAAGGTACATACAAAACATAAACTTGAAAAACATATGAGGCAAAATGTTTGAATAAAATTATTGACAAATCTGAAATTATTTACATAAATGTGGAGCTAATTTTTCCAGAAGAACAAAACTATTAAACAGGATGAACGACAACGAAATTCCTTGTCCCCTTTGTAACAAAATTTTCCTAAAATCCGTAATAGAAGAACATGCCAGCAGATGCTTGTTCCTTCACGATTCTTCCAATTATGTCAAATCCCCAAAACGTGAAAATCCTTTTGCAGAGCGATCTCCACTTATGAAAAGAATGAAGCAAGATCAGAACACAAATGGTCAGGGAAGCAAAAAAAACCCTTCTTCTGTTATCAAAAAAACTAACCAGTTAGCCATGACTACGACTTACGAAGTAATTATACACTAATGTTAAATTATGTTTATTGAAAATAAAAAGAACTAATTGTGTTTGTATATTCTAGGCCGTCCCAAGTTCAGTATTGAGTCAAGTATCCACACAATCAAATTCAAAAAGTAGTAATGATCATCAGCCTTTGGCTGAGCGAATGCGACCAAAGAGTTTAGAGTCTTACATTGGACAGTCACATGTTTTGAGTTCTAACAGTGTATTGTATGAATTACTCAACAAAGGAGAAGTTCCCAATTTTATTTTTTGGGGTCCTCCAGGTTGTGGCAAGGTATTTATAATTAAACAATAAACAAAAATCACTGACAAAAATTGTTAAATAATTTGAAACTAATTTTGCAGACATCTCTGGCAAATGTGATAGCCAATATTTGCAAGGACAAAAATCCATCAAAAATGCGTTTTGTCAAACTTTCCGCTGCAGCAGCAGGAGTTAACGATGTCAAAGAACAAGTGAAGATAGCGTCAAACGAATTAAAATTCGGTCGAAAGACAGTTTTATTTATGGATGAAATTCATCGGTTTAACAAAATGCAGCAAGACATTTTCTTACCCCATGTTGAATCGGGAACTGTAATTCTCCTCGGAGCAACGACAGAAAATCCTTCATTTAGTTTGAACTCTGCATTACTGAGTCGTTGTAGAGTTATGGTTATGGAGAAATTAAGCGTTTCTGATTTGGTTACGATTTTAGACAGGGCTGTGAAGTATTTGGGGGGAGAAACTATAGGCGATGATCTGGAATTGCAGGAAGAAATAAACGTCAAATTTATTATAGAAAAAGGTATTATCGAGTGGTTGGCAGAGACCTGCGATGGAGATGCGAGAATAGGTAAACTTTTTTTTTTCATTTTAGGTTTAGTTTCAACATTTCCGATCTCAGTTGGGAGTTTCAATTCATTTCGGAAATGTTAATCTCACTATTATAATTAGTGTTAAGTCTATATAGTAAATAATATTATTTAACCCTATCCCGTGCCATCGCTGCGCCATTTTATTGTCTGTCTCTGTCGCACTCGAGCGAATAGCATAACGACCATCACGCACACTAAGACAAGTGGCGCCTCACCTATAGATAAACCGCGACGTTGGCACGGGAGAGCATTAAGAATCTTCTGTAAAGATTAAACTTCTGTTTGATAGCTCTTGGAGGTCTTGAATTAGCTGTCCAATCAAAACTCCCAACTATTGAACACGGTTACTCGTGCACTAGTGTAAAAATAGCTTTACAAGATATTCAAGAGAGTCTCAAAAAATCTCACACCTTGTACGATAGAAAGGGCGACCAGCACTACGACATGATATCTGCTCTGCACAAATCGGTGCGAGCTGGGGATGATAATGCTGCGTTGTATTGGCTAGCTCGGATGATGGCGGGGGGAGAAGATCCGGTTTATATTGCGCGACGATTGGTCAGGATGGCGAGCGAGGATATCGGCTTGGCCGATCCACATGCACTAGGTTGAAATTATTTGCAAAACTCTTAAATCAAAGAAATTTTTTTTCAATTTTGTTAATTTTGATAAGCAGTTTGTTTTACTTGAACTCAAGATAAATTGGTCTGCAGGTATTGCAGTTCACACAATGCATGCCTGTAAAATGATAGGAATGCCAGAATGCGATGTTCCTCTAGCACAATGTGTTACTTATTTAGCTAGAGCGCCTAAATCGAGGTTGATGGAAGATGCTTTAAGAGCTGCCCAAAGATTAGTTGCGGAACATAAAGGTCCTCAACCAGGAGTTCCTTTGCATTTGAGAAATGCACCTACCAAACTTATGCGAAATTTAGGTATACTTAAATTGTATTCTTAAATTTACTTAATACACACTTTAACTTTATACAATTACTTTAATTAAATCGACTTTACAACATTATCTCCTAATATTTTGTTTGATTAGTTTTTGAATGAATTAAGTTTTCTATTGAGAAAAATGTTGTTTAACATCATAAATTACAAAAATTAATTAATTTTTTAGGCTACGGAAAAGGCTACAATATGCAGGACAAAAACATTTCTGGCCTCAGCTATTTACCTGAAGAGTTACTTGGCGTTAACTTTTTTGTAGAGTAAAATTTGAAAAGCCAAAGCCTGCATCTAATAAAATCATATTTTTCTACGACAAAAACCTAGTTTTTAATTAGAAAATAATTATAATTCGTCTACACACTGTTAATTATTCCAAATTTAATTGTTTAAAAAAAATGCTACAATTTGTACACAAAATTAATAAACTTTCTATAAATAGCATGATATTACCTTAAGAAATTATTTTCAAATATTATCATTTGTAAATTGAGTTCTGAAATCTTCTTTCTCACTCTTTCGTACGTTATTGAACAATGATACCCTCAAACGCACGCAGCTTTGACACACAACGTGCTTTTGTATACGATCTCGAATACCTAACCCAAAGTTGCCTCCAAAAATAAACTTCTTTTATCATACAAAAAAGTCTTTGACATTTGTTTAGTAAAACCAAAAAACACTGAAAATGCCTCCAGCCATCGAAACCCTCTGGAAACAAGCTCTGAAAACCTTCAGCGGACGTATAAACGACGAGTTCAAACTCTGTCAGCAGAATTTCGATAAGCTGAAGGAACTTCTAAACGAGGTCAAGGCAGAGGACGTGAAGCTTGACAAAAAAACGATGGATTATGTTAACAATCAGTGTGCCCCGATGTGCGTGATGGACCTCTTTCAAAATGACGACATCACCATCGCAATTTTCATACTTAAACATGGAATCACTTTGCCAATGCACGATCATCCTGGCATGCACGGATTGCTAAAGGTACGTAAAATATAAAGTTGATACCAGAAAATCTGGAAGAACAAATTTGTTTCCTCCGCAAAAATGACTTTTTTGAATGATTTTGATGATATAATAAATTGATAAGTCATGGGTAAGTATGTACTATATATTGTACACTGTTTATTGACTTAATGGTCTAAGCAGACTTATACAGGAGTTTCGGTATTTAGAAAATAATATATAATTAAGCGTATAAAATAAATAGTTAGGATCTTAGAAATATAAAGGTAATACAAATATAATATATATATATTATATAAAAATATAAAAGTTAATATAAATAGCCCAGTAGGCGGGTCGTTTTGACGGTTAACAAAAGACAAAAAAGCGTTCCTCTGAGTCTCTATAACTGGGCACTTCAACACAAAATGTTTGCAATCGTCCACCGAATGAAAATCATAACAAGCATGACAGAAGTTAGAGTTACTAAATTTAAAGGTTTCGTTTTTAGAGATAATTCTACTATTGTAAACATTAATGAGACTAATTTATAAAAAAATTTCTTTGTAAAATAAAGGAATATGGAAATTAAGATAAGGGAGGGGGGTTACAACCTTAAAGAGTTGTTACAATATAACTGAAGATATCTAATATACATTTTGAAATCATATCAATAAAGATAAACTAATAAATTTAAACCGAATGTAAAAGCAATATAAAAACCTTACAATCCGCTAAAATGTGTATAAAGATTCTAATTTCAAAATGAAATAAATTGGTAGGTAGTTCCATTGTTAATATACATTTTGTATTCACAAAAATTAAAAATTAAATTTTCGTTTTAGGTACTCTGTGGAATAGTCAAAATCCACACATACACCATACAAAACGACGACCTGACTCGTGACCTGGGAAAGGAAATTCCAGCCATAAAGCATGCACCCGTTTTAGTAAAATGTTCAGATCCACTTTGCGTTTTGACCCCGACAGACCGAAATTTGCACGAAATTGAATGTGTTGATGGTCCGGCTGCATTTTTGGACGTAATAAGTCCGCCTTATATTGCGGACGAGTACGGCCACGGGGTCAGACCGTGCACTTTTTTCAGACAAATTTCTAAAAGTAATCCGGAAAAAAGTGAACAGGTCAAGCTGACAGTACTGAAATCACCGAAGGATTTCTACTCGACCCGGTTAGACTACCAAGGACCTCCTCTGAGGTAATAGTCAAAGGAAACCAAAAATGTACATAATAAATATACAAAAAGTTTATATAAAAAGAAATGGGAAATTTTGTAGGAACTCGTTTTTGGATTCCCTGGGGAGTTGTTTACACTTACGGTAACTCAAGGAGAAGGTTGCAAAAAATTTAAGCCAATTAGTTTTCTGAAACTAAAAAAGTATTAGTTCTTGTAAAAAGCAGCAAGTAAAAGTTTGTAAAGTAAAGAAATTATATACCAAATAATGTATTTCTAGAACTAATGTTTTATTTTGCAGAACGACGTTGTATTTAAATTTGCATTTAAAATATGACCTGTAATTTTGTGTAATAATTATCACATAGTTCATTTTATTATAATTTTTATTATATTTTTTGTTTTGAATCATTGACAATTTAATAAATACAATTTTGTATACCATCACAAGATTACTTTTTGTAAGTCCACGTTGTGCCACACATTCAAACTTTGTAGTCATAATAATTATTAACATTTACAGTCAAAAAATAACGTTCAGAATAAGAATTTGTTTCAAACAGAGCCGAAATAAATAAATAAATAAACAAACAAAAAACATTCAAGCACTTTGATCACCAACTATTTATGATAAACAATTTTCTTTGATATTATTAGTGTATAAGTATCGTGCACAAATTAATGTTGCGAAAAAGCATTCTGTAAATATTTCAGTTTTAAAAGAACTTAATAAAAAGTTGTAAAAAGAACAAATCAAAATTCAATAATTGATAATCAAAGCGCAAAAAACCAACTTCCCATCAATAATTAAGATGTTTCTATATTGTAGTTAAAAATTGTTACTATATATTATATATAATTATATATGTATAAAATAACTCAACAAGTTAAAAGTTTCCATAGAAACATCTTAAGAAAATCGCTAATCGTGTTTTCGATATCGAGGTGGATCATTTTTGATATGCCCAAATTCAAATCTAATTCGAAGTTCACCAATTTTCGATATCGGAAGTATGTCTGGTATCCATTCGATAAGAAATGGCGTTGGTTCTGTTTGATTAGGCGAAGTGTTACCTAAAATAAAATCATTATCAATAATAATCTTCAGTTTATTATTAAATTACTTTTTTACAAATTTACAAATAAAAAACCTTACTAACCAACTTTCAAATAAGTTTTCAATTCCATCGGCTTGATCAGAGCATTATTGATAGTCTTTTTGTACTTATCAATGTCAGTTTCCTCACGTTTATACAACTCATAAGTGCCATCTGCATTCTGAATAAAACTTCTAGTGATTTCCAGTGGCATCAGTGGAGTTTCAAAAATACTGACCACATGAAATATATTTGTGATTCTCCACGTGTACTTTGTGAAAGTACCCAAAGGTACGCCATCTTTTCTCACAAAAGCCATCGTCGAGTTGGGCAGTCGCTTTTTTTTCGCCCCACAAGAAATCCTCTCACGAAGACAGCCAAAAAAAACTTGTGGTGCGTGAAAAATTAAGGGATCTGGCTTGCCATCAAACTGAAAATGCATCGTCTGATTGATTCTTTCGGTGATCGAAGCCAGCCATTTGATAAACGTCAGATTTGTGTTTGCCTCATCGACGTTCTCCGAGCTGATGTTTTGGTATTTTTTGCCCATAGCAGGTTTGGATTTGTCTTTTTTTGGCTCGATTGAGTTCAGATTGTTGAGATTGACGTGAGTGCTTTTTTGGTCACGCTTCCTTTTTGCAGTGTTTATTGGTTGAATGATAAGGGAATTAGTGATTTTGTCGGAGTTTTCGATTGGGGAATAGTTGTCGATTATTGTTGTATCGGAATTCTCAATGATGGCGTTGTTATTGAGGAGTTTCATGGTCTCAGAGTCGAGGACCATGTTGGTTTCGAGGATTTTGACGGTGCCATTTTCGAGTTCTTTAATGTCGCCGACAAAAAGACACTGATCTTCGAACATCTGTTCACTGGCATCGTCGAAGACTACATTCTTTTCAATTACTTCTAGATTATTTACCTAGAAAATGTATTTGTTAGAGTTATATCGTAAAGATTTTAAACGGTGTTTAAAAAGAATTATTATTAAGTTTGATTAATACACTAAGTTCGATTTACAAAATACTTTTACTTCTTTATGAAGCCTACGAAATGAAATCTGATTTAAGTAAATATACTCTTGCATCGTAAACTAATCAGTTTATAAACAAGATTTACTTTAACGTTGCTTGCTTATACTCTTCTTTTATTGTTTCATTTTTCTTATAGATTTCCCCTACTTCATTACTCGTAATACACACTTCTCATATAAAACCAGATATATAAATTAAAATCTTTTTTTGTTTAAGCTAAATCTTAATATAAATCATTATCATTAAGTATATCAGCTCACTTGAGAAATAATAGTTGCATCTTCTAAAAGATTATCCGGTGGTTCTGATAGGACAGACGTTTCCAAGTTCATAGCATTGATGTCCATTTGATCTCCAGTAAAGTTTTGGACCATCAATGCATCGTCTCGAAATATTAGTAAAGTATCATCTGGAGTGAGACCATCTATATCTGAAAATTAAATCTGGATGATTTTTTTTAAAATTCTTAGTAATATTTCTTATTTTTTTAAATATCTATAAATAAAGTTAATAAATCTTGTTCTCATCACCTATAGCTACTAATTTATCATTATCATTCGGAAAAACAGTATTCAAAGGTCTTTCTACAATCATATCTCCTTGATTAAGATTGATATAATATTGAAATTCTCCGGTTAATTTCTCATCACTGGCAAAGGCGCAAATGCATGCATAAAAGTGTACGCATCTTTTGGCTTGATTGCCTTCATTCTTATCACCTAATTTTGTCTGTAAAGTAAAACATAATTTGTAAATCAAGTTGAAAAAAGTTAAAATCACATTTTATGCAGTTTGTTGTTTTTTTAAAATAATTTTTAAGTGAATACCTTAAAAGCAATACAACTGCATGAAAATCGATGTTCGGTTTTATATTTAGATTGCGCAGTGAAAAAAGAGAAATGCAAGTAACCGAGAGGATGCTTCGGTGTTGCTTTACATTTCACAGCCATAATTGTTTTTGACACTCTTTGCACAAGAGGTCCGGAAGTTTCTGTCGCGAGAGCCCACATTTCTTGCTTAAGTTCGTTATTTACAATAAGAGAAGACAGGATCGAATTTTTTAGAGTCAGCGGCTGCGCCTCAGAATAACATTTTATAGCCGCTTGAATGTGCTGACACTTTGGCACAGAGATTTCCAATGGATCTTCTTCCTTTTTTAATAAAAAAAAAATTAATTATACTTACTTTAAAACTTATATATTTTTTTACTTATTCATGAAACTTGTTATTTTTTAATGGTAAAAGTTATTTTCAAATGCTTTTTGAAAAAGTAGTTTTTCCCGGCTAGCTTAGTCAGTAAAGCATGAATTTTTTTATTTATTTATGTAATCTTACATGACATTTAAGGACACTTGTATCGAAACTTCTTTCACAGCCATCAACAAAACAAAGCGTTGTATTTTGGGGTGTTGGCAGCACTTTACTCGATGAAGCCGAGTTGACCTGTGACAGTTGCACAAAACCCCGTTGATCGGGTCCTTTGTCCCGGACTCGTACTGAGAAAATTTGCACAGACGAGCCAGTTATCAATTTACTCGCCTCAGTGGAAAGTTTACGTTTTTCTCCGGGTTCTTTGAAAACTGCATCGCATAATTTATTTTTACAGCAGAGTCCTCGAGAACCGTTGTAGGTGCCACATTTTGGACATTTTTTTACTCCACGTAAAGTTGCCTTGCCAAGGTCGGCTAAAAGAAGACGTAAACGCTCTTCACTAGACATTGCTTCTGGAAAATAAATAATGACTTAACATCAAAACACTTTATAGTTTAAAAATAGAAAATTCTTTGTTTCATATTAAAAGAAAAACAATAAAATAATTTAAGGTTACATGTTGTTAAGATGTTGTAGACTTCGCCACTAAACTGGGTCAGAAAATAAAAATATTACCAAAATTAAAATGAAAAGATAATAAAAATGATAATAAAATATAATACAAATTTCCAAAAATAACCACAGCATTTACTTTTAGATTATGTTATTAAATCATTTTTTTGCAAATAAATTTTGTATTATGTATAAAAAAAATTGCCATTGAATCGGAATTGTTAATTTTAAAGATAAAGATTGAAAATGCAACTGTGGAATTTATAGGTTATAATTCAAGTAAACAAGGGAATCTGGCTGAGAACTGTTCAATGACAACAAAAACAAAAATAAAAACACATTTACCTCAACCAAAATAACTGTGATGCTTGGATGAAAATCGTTCATTGCATGATGTATTTTTTATGAAAATACAAGGCGGAAAGTACGAGGCTCATTGTGTCACCTTGTTTTTGTTTATATAATGCCAAGTATTATCACGAAACTGCGTTAAGAGTTCACCGCAGAACAATTAATTCTGGTTTCTTTACGGGCGTTCTTCTAATATCCTGATGGCAAGCTTTAAATGTGTTCCTAAAGTCATGAAATAAATAAATACTTGTTTATCTAGCTTCCTTTTTTAAACTGAACACAAAAAGAGATAGGATGATATTTGAATGTTTGTAAATGACCTTTTTTTATTATCTTGATTACATCCCACCACAAATAATAATATAAATAATTTTATTTAAAAAGAAAACACATTCAAAAACTTAAAGACTAACAACATAAATGATCTTTTACTGTATAATAATAATAAATGAAAACCATTGTACTATTAATTTTCAATAGTTGAAAATTAAAAAAATGATAATTTTGTAATTTATAAAAGTTATAATTTATTGATTATAAAAGTTATCTGTGAATGCTTTCTGAAAAAGTAGTTTTTCCTGGCTAGCTCAGTCAGTAAAGCATGCATCATATTTTTTCGGGGGAGGAATAAAATTTAAATAAATTATGCCCAAATGTTTATTTTTTCAAAAATGCTTCTTTTTTCTTGTCAGCATAGAAACATTATTTGTACATTGCAAATATATAACGCGTAATACTTAAAGTAAAATACATAAGTTAAAGTAAAAATACAGGTTTCATTAAATTTACATCCGAGCAGAAGTGAATAAAATAGAAACTAAAATTATGAATAAAGAAAAAGAAGAAGAAAAAGAATGACAACGAAATAAAAATGCATGTTACTATTCGTTTTCATAATTATTCACTTAGACTTTACAGTTTCTTTCTCTTTAATTAATCACCATTAATTTTTTTACGTCAATAAGTGATCACTTGGGTGACAGTTTTTTGTAAATCAAAACTACCGCCTTATAGACCAAAGTGGGTCTAATTCGTTGAGAGGATCAGTTTTGTTTCGGTCAGATGTATTTTGCACTGACTGAGACGATGAAGGCGTCAATGTTGCTGAGACTGTAGTAGAACTTTTCTCATTGCCTAAAGGAAAACAAAAAAAAGATTATTAAAATCAATTAAAAATATGTCAGCTTTGTTACATTCGATTTTCTATAATCAAAAATCGATTGTTATTCATAGAAAGTAATTCATGCGAAGTAAAAATTTGAGAAAAAAAGAATCACTCAAAAATTATAGCAAATTTGTTTGCAAAAAATCAATGTGAAATTACACTAATTGTAAATTTCAATGATTTTTCTTCCAACATTTGCTTCAAAATTTGAGGAAGATTGGGTTCATTTTTACTTTTTTTGTCAAATTTTCATTTCACAGTGTTTTACCTCATTCAGTTATACAATTTCCATAATTCTGCAAAAATATTTTGAAATTTACAAAACTGAATTACGAAAGAAAAGGAAAAAAAACGTTTGAAGGTGTGACATTAAAGGTTCAAGGACGTTTCATCACCTGGAAGTCCAGAACCACGGAAATTGTGAAGAAAGTCTTCAGAAGGATGCATAATCCTACCACTTCGGTCTTTATTTTTTTTCATTTCCTCGAAACACTCGAAGGATGATTTCGTAGATGACAAAATGCCACCTATAAAATGTAAGCATTATTTATGGAAAATTAATTTTGTATATTACAAAAATTAGAAATAATAAATGTATTACGTTTCATAAGAGTGTCCTGAGCATGATAAAGCACCATTTTATAAGCAAAGTAAAGTGAGTCTTTATTGATGAATACTTTGCGGTACTTAAACAGACTGGAGAAAACATTTGGAACGTCGACAATGCCACGACCAACCCGAACGTGACAAATTGCTGTTGTGGCTAAAAGAAACAGACTGCTGACATGACCCCCGTCAAGACAGTGAACTATTATCGGCTTAGAAGTGCAACGTCTCAGTGCTTGTTCTGACATCACTTCCATGGCAAAAGAAAGCATTGATCCAGGGGTATTTGGGAAACCACTAAAATTTGATTTTTATTATTTCAGCTGCAAAATAATCATAACAAATGAATAATCTCACCTTGAAGGCCATTTTAAGAACTGCATATGTACAATTTCCCGATCCTTTTTATGATTTTCATTAGATATCAAGAAAGTTCTTCTAATATAAACACTGTTGTTTGTTCGATTCTTAAGTTTTAATTTAATTATTCCATATTTCAATTCTTCGTCTATGTTGTTCGGCCAATATGTATTACCTTCCAGCTAGAAAATTGAAGAATGGAGGGTTTTTAATTTGATTGTCCTAACTAAATATAATGTACTTTCGTTATATACCTGGTTATCTGACAAGAGACAGGCAATAACTTCACTTTCTCTATTCCAAACCATGGCCCAAAATTTATGAATTGTATTAGAAGTTGGTGCCTGAGTCACGATAAACGAAACTGGAGACCATTGAGTAATGTCCTTAACAAAAGATGCATTAATGTAAACTGGTCCTTCAGGCAACGTTAATTCCACTCGACTTGAATCGTAAGGAACACAATTAGCAGATCGATTATCAGTTGGGTTTAAAGCTGCACAACTAGTAGTCTGTCTACTGTTTTCTCTTTCCTAAAAACAATCAACTTTATTTTCCCAAGCAAACAAAATCTATTATAATCTATTCCAAAAATTTAAATCAACTCACTTCATGGTCTAACAGTTCTTTCCATTTAATTTCTAAATTGGTGGCGCCACTGAGCGTTTTCACCGACAAACTGTCGACAAATTTTTCATACTTTTCATTGTCGTGAATAAACTTTTGCAAAATCTGCGGATCTCCCAGGGGATCCTTTTTTGGCTGCACCTCAGAGGACCAAGTGTCCCAAACGATTTGCAAATTGTCATCCAGTTTTGCTATTGTCGATTCCTCACTTTTCGTTTGTTGCTTTTGCGGAGTCGAGGGACCACTTTCGCTCGTAACTTCCATCTTGTCTTCATTACTTTCCGCAACAGGTTCAGACTTTTCTTCTGTTTTTTGGGTGACAGGAATTTGAGGAAGTAGAGGGGCTTGATTTATTGTAATGTCCAAATCTGATAACAAATCTACATTTGATTTTTTCACAGGTTGGGAAACTTTTTCCTCTCTTTCTTCTGGCTTTTGTTGTTTTGGAGATTCATAGCTGCTCGTTGTGTTGGTAGCATTGTTTGAAGCTTGCATATAAGTTTGATTAATGGGAGTCCCTGTATTGTGTGTTACCACAGTGACACCTGAAAAATTTCCTTTTTTAATAGGAAAGAAATAAAAATTAGTCGAGTTTATAGATATTATTTCCTGGTTCCCTTCTTACCTTGATTTTGTTGGAGTCCATACTGCTGTGTGTAGTAGGTATTTCCATTATCCCCTCCAGAGTAATTTTGAGTATAATCCGAAGATAATGTCTGACTGGTTCCAGTTTCCCCGACGGCATTAGTGTATCTACCAAAATTGTTTTGTTCCCTAACACTCTGTTCTTGCACTCTGGAATCCTGATACCCAGAACTATATTGATAATTTCCCATGGCCACATCAAAGGAGAAACCTGGATGTCCCTTGTATGAGTCTGAATTGTGCTGCTGATTAGCCACGTAGCCATCGAAATTTTGATAAGCCCCCTGGCTATAATTGCCGCCAATGTAATTGTTAACGTAAACCTGCGAGTTCGCTTTAGTGTGGCTCTGTATTATCTCTGTGTTAGCTGGATAGTCCGGCATTTTTGCATATGAGTAACTATTCTGATAAGGCAAATAGGTTCCAGATGGCGCCACCTGCTGGCTTTGCCAGTCTGCGTAGGTCTGGTTCTGCGGCTGCACGTACTGCTCCTGACCCACGGTGATTCTCGTGGCACCCGATTGGCTGCTCACCGGCGCCATCTGGTGTTGAACTTCCGGCGTCTGCTGCCACTGTACGGTGGCGCTGATAACGCTCGGAGGATTGTCCATTGTGGAAACGCTCATTCTTGTATATTCGTTGGAATATTCTGGTTGGCTGGCTGGGCTTGGGGCTTCGCTGATAGACGGAGTTGCTTGTGACATTTCGTAGGAAAAAACTGATGGAAGTTGAGGAGTTAAGGACTGTTGGGGAGGAATGGCTTGAGGAGTGTAAGTTTGAGGGTTACGAGGTTGAGGGGTTAAAGAAGATTGAGGGGTTAAGGACTGTTGAGGGTTTAGAGGTTGTTGGGAATTTAAAGGTTGCTGATGATTTAAAGGTTGTTGGGGATTTAAAGGTTGCTGGGGATTTAAAGGTTGCTGGGGATTTAAAGGTTGTTGGGGATTTAAAGGTTGCTGGGGATT
>JABFPM010003722.1:0-13879 GCA_022817325.1 Idris sp. 1 HC-2018 | reverse complement strand
GTTAACATACATTTTGAAACTTATACATATATATAATTAAAATATTGCAATTAAAAAACAAAGACTTTTTATTTCAAAAAATACTTAATATTAAATAACAATGCACCAGAAATAATAACAAATTAAATATGTAATTTATTATAACATTTCAAAAGAGCGCCACCCTTTTATTTAATAAATAGATTATTAAATTGAAATAAAAATGAATCAATATAAAATATTACTTTGCACTTTTTAGTACATTTTTACTTTATTTTATGTTAATTAAAATTGTTTATCAAACCAATGTTTAACATTAAACTTAGTGAATCTGGAGACTTTTAGATTTTGTCATAGTTTTTAGTTTGCTGATTTAAAATTGCAAGCTTCTTTTCCTTGAAAACGAAAGAATAAAAATGGTGTCAATTGCTTTTTTTGAATGATATGAAAACGAACAAGAAAATGATGGCGTAAATGTAGTTGAATTTGACGTGCATTGGTTTGTTTGTGAGCACGATTGACAAATTGAATGCAAATTACCGACACGTAAGAAATCGAAAACAAAAGTGTCAATGTAGATGAGAAAAAGGAGCTGGATTGGCGGAACTAAAAAGCACGACGAAATTGAGATTTAGTGTAAAGGAATAAATAAACTCGGCATCCGGTTCATGAGAAATGTCTGCAGTAGATCTGTCAGTGGCATAAAAAGAAGCGGCAATACAAATTGTTCTCGCAGGAGGACGATCAGTTTGGTTTTTCTCTGGTTCAAACTCTATACATCTTATTTGAGCTTGCCGAGAGCGCGCATTTTTCCTCGACATGTGCGATGCTTTATTTTTCAACTATGATTTCTATCACGATGAACCCGATAAATAAAAGAAAAAAAAATCACAAGGGGACAATGCGCGACGCAGTTTCAATGTATCATTATATGGGAATACTTATTTATGGTTAGAGCTTTCATATTTATGAAAAGAATTATTGAAACTCGATTTATACATTCCAAATTAATAGCAATGTGTATACAGTTTCCAATGACACATTAAATGCAAATATTTGTGCTCTGCTTCCCGCCACTATTTTGCATTATTTTGCTTGTTTTAAATGATTTATGAACTCTAGGTTAGTTGATTTAGATTTTAGATTTTTTTTACTTTTACATTTTTTCAAGTATAAAATATTAAATTTATACTTATCTTCATTCAAAGCTTTTTTGGACATTGAACCTCGGGGAACTGTGGCGTGTTTTTTTTATATTTTTATGTTAGTTGTTTCAAAATTATTTTTTATTGTAATTGTTTTTTTATATTTCTACATATAATTAGTATATTTGATCTGAACACTTTTATATAGTTTTGCACAACTTGAATGTTTCTGCAATTTGTAAATACATATTTTTTTAGACATCAAAATCTTCGAATATATCATCGACAATCGAACATATAATGAAACTGTTACTATTATTGATACTAAAATACAGAAATTGTTCTTATTTGGCATAAATGTCAAGGATTTTTCAACATGTTTGTATTTTTTATCTACTCTCATTACAAGTGAGCACAAGGTAAATTATCAAAAAAAACAAAAAAAAACATGAAAAGTATGTTGTAGTTATTGCGATAATTCATTTGTTATATTCAATGACACACTGCACATACTTTTTTTGTTTACTGCGAATGTATAAAACACTAGTTTTATCTACAATATAAAGCTAATGTTAAAAAAATCTACGTGAAAGTTTAAACTTCAATGAGAAAAACCAACTTGGGTTATTGAATTTTCATTGAGTGTCGACTGAGATAAAAGTTCACGAAAATGGCTTATCGTCAAAAATTGAACAATTTTTGGAGTTGACCCATTATATTATATCAAGCCAAAAACTTGGGAATAGCTTTTTTTCGGTGAGTA
The DNA here is from genome assembly GCA_022817325.1 of Idris sp. 1 HC-2018. Taxonomy (NCBI): domain Eukaryota; kingdom Metazoa; phylum Arthropoda; class Insecta; order Hymenoptera; family Scelionidae; genus Idris; species Idris sp. 1 HC-2018. Next base: position 11,992 of record JABFPM010003722.1, on the reverse strand, counting down.
CTTTCACACCAAAAATCAGCAGCCAAAAATAAAATTCGAGTGCAATCGATACCCAAGTAAAAATTTGACCTAGTAGCTTCTGAGGCAATCATAAGTTTTACTATTTGCATACTGAGGGACTCGGATGGGAAACCTGTAAGATCCTCGCAGGAAATGTAACGCCATGTAGGGCGAGGCACTTGCTACGTATGCTTATGAGATACTGTTCAGAAATTAGTAAGTTTCCAGGAATTTACTGTTTATTATTCATTTCTAGCTATCGCCGCATAAGTTTTCATAATTAGAGTCTCATGATGCATTTATACAAATAGTAAAATCCATGATTGTATTTAATTGTTCGTCAATAATTTACAAAGATTTTATTGAAAATCAATACATACAAATTTTAATTAGTATTATATTAAAATTTAAGTTTTTATATATTTTTATAAGAAATTATAATTCCATTCATCTATTTATAATTTTTTACAAGATTTATTTATTTTATATCAATAATTGATTCTTTTTTTATTATTTAATTTAATTAATTTGATTAATATATCTAAAATACTGTGTAAAATGACATACTGTACGTAAAGAATTTTTGAAAATATCTTTGAATTTAAATCAAAATGATAAAAATGAATGACATCACCCAATAAATTATATGTATACATTGTTTATTTAATTTACAAATTTTATATTGTTAAATTTAAGTTTAAAGTAATTTTGATAATTTTTATAATGATGGAATGAAGTTGTAATGAGGAAATAAAAAAATTTCGAAACGTTACCATATAGATTCTTATTAAATGAAGAAATATCTATATTATAAAATTTCCTATTGAGTAACATTAGATTTGTATATATGTGACACATAACCTCAAACTCTAAAATGAACAGCTGTAACTAGTTAAATCAAAATGCTTATAATTATAATTGTAGTTTCATAATTCTTCTTTAAATTTATAGTGCGATTAGTTTTCTTTGATTTATAACATTTGGGAATATTTATTTTTTGTATTAACTCCTACATCTAAACCCAGTTATCAAAATCTATTTTATAAGCATTATTATTTTTAATATGTTCTCCAATGACACAATATTTTATTTAAATGTTCAATATTATGTTTTTTAATTCATTTCCGTCATATTTTTAAATTAAAAATTGTAGATTTTCTACAAACATAACCTTACTTCCTTTTATGTTATTTTTTTATTTTTACCTGATTTATATAATGCTTTTCTTTTACGATATTTCTTGACTCGAAGTTTGGTTGTTATTTTTTTCTTTTACGTGTCGTTTCATTTGTATCTTCCATATTTTCTTAATACGTACGAAAATTAATTTTATTAAAGTGATACGAAATTTCACGACTCCTTAAAGCTGCGAGATCATCTATACTGACATTCTAAACTAGATTTTTGTGAGGCACTCCTAGTATGAGATTACCTTGTAAGTAACTTTTGGTATCTTACTTGATACACTAAAATGTAAATTTGACAAGTAAAACTTTTAAATTTCTAGGCAAGATTTTTATGAGAAATACCTAGTCTAGTTTACCCATATCAATACCTTACTAGTTATTTGTAAATTTTACTCAGACTAGTACGCCTCGCAGAAAACTTACTAGAGCCTTACAAAAACTAGAAAACGCCTAGCAAGATTTTTAATTGGGTATATCCAGAAATCTGACAAACATACAGCAAAGTACAACTTTTGGAATACTCTTCAAAATATAGTAAACGAGATACTAAATAACATTCAATATCAGTTTAATAATAAATTATCTTTCTAATGATTAGTGGATTTGATCGGAAAACAGGATGGTTTTGATCTCAGAGTCAACGCCCGGGTTTTTTCTTCCTAATTCTCGTTTCAATTTAATTTTTCTATAATTCAGTTAAAAATTAACTATAAAAAAAACAATTTAACAACGTTTTTGTCTAATTAAACTTTATTTCGATTTCATGACAAAGTACTTGAGAACATGTGATTTATATGACTTGAACAAGATGTCGATTTCTTATAAAAACGTCGTAAAATCAAAATAAAGAATAATTAGACAGTATAACTATATAATCGTCTATGTTTTGGTCAAATACACTAATAATTAAATTATACAGACTTGAAACATAATTAAAATGCTTGCATTTTATGACAATTTTTAAAAAATATTGAATACAATAATTAAACTTATGAATTGCTAGATAAATTTTCGACCAAAACGGTTTCATAAAAGGAAAATTACAAGAAACATTTTTAATGAACAAAAATTAAATTTTAATTAATAGTTTGTAGGTTCGAATAGATGAAAGTGCAATTAAGCAATTATTTAGAGTAATAATTAACTGTTTCATAACTTCGCAATTGTATTCAAACACTGAAAATAATAAACTGTAATCCATTCAGTGCTGACTGTTGTTCTCGCAGTGCACAATTTACAGTTTAAATAATGATCAATCATTAGTACATGAATCTTTAGGTCTATTTAATTTTTTTAATATAAATTAGCATTAGATACAATTCTTTTAATTATTTTTTGTTTTAATTAACCTACAATATTCTCTACAGTCTTGAATTGTAAAATTGTATAGTCAAAAACTGCTGTTAGAACAGTCTGCATTGTTCCCATGACATTTCATTATTTTTAGTGGACATAATATTTTTAGTGGTTTTAGCAGTATAAATAGAGAAGTATATTTCTCTAAATATAAACAAATTTCAGACACATCTAGATTAATCTATTTGCACTGGCATTTTTTTTTAATAATAATGAACAAATAATTTCTCAAAAACATATTTTATCAATAACATAAAATAAAGTAAAATGTACAAAAAAGTAACAAAAAAATGTATATTGATTCATTTCCATTTTTACTTTATAATGTAAAGGTGGTATATCAGTCACATAAGTGAAAAGAGACAGAACTATTGGAGTATGCATGTGAGTGAGCGAGATACCCTGAAATCGACTGACATATCACTTTAAATAAAAGTGGAGCTTCTTTGAATTGTTACACTAGATTACATATTTAATTTGTTATTATTTCTGGTGAATTATTATTCAATATTAAGTATTTTTTAAAATAAAAATTCTTTGTTTATTAACTGCATTATTTTAATTACATATATGTATAAGTTTCAACATTTATGTTAAACATTTTATGTTATATAATTTTTGTATTTTGATTTCCATAATTGTTGATATGAAAACGAAACCAGTTATGTAGTTTAATACTTATTTTCACTTGACTTCCTGAAATCATATAAAAAGCATATTTTATCAAATAATATTAATGTGAAAATACTTATTAAAAGTACTTGTAAAGAAATTGTGTTGTAAAAAAGTTATTATCGTTTATTCATTATTTTTTTTCTTTTAAATTAAAAAATTGTGGCAGTACTACAGCAAGAGTAAGCTGTACTAGCAGTATTGCTTTAAAACTGAATGTTTATTGTAAAGAGATCAATTCTAACCCTTCTTTTCTATTTCTGATTAATTTTTTTAAATTATAAGTGAATATTATTATTAATAATAATCCAACAAATAAATGTATACGTTAATTGATAATTTTAACACTGTGTAGCAGCGCTGACCATCAAAACATTGCACTATATGATTTATCTTAAATAAATTCTACTTTCATAGATATACAATACGTATAACATAATGTTTTTTTTTTTAATTTTGGATACGCTTTTGATATTTTATCATTAAAATTTGAACTCGAATCAAATGATTTTAAAAATGAAGAAGGATATTATTAAACAATCGCTATTAATAAAATTGTGATGTTAATTCACTTTTTAATCTAAAAAAGAGAATATAGAATCGATTAGCAAATTAAGTTGCTAATTGCCCAACAAGATGTCGTCAGTCTAAAATTGGCCACTTCGCATTTTTATAAATAGCATCATTACTGATATTACCCGCAAAACGAGACGTATCATCAGGCATCTAACACTGACAAAATAACATCCATAACATTGTTAAGTTTTCAATAAAAGTATACCAATGTTTAAAGCTAAAGCTAAAATCAATTTCATTTGTTTAATAATCAGAAAATCTTTAATTTGATTTTAAACAATATATGCATCAATTACAAAATGTTCTCTTATAGTATCTAATGTCAGTTATTACATAGTACCATATATAATATAAAATATTGAAGCAAGGTGTTTTAAATCATTAATTTATGAATTTTTATAAATTAATTTAAAGCAAAATTATGATTGCTTTCTCCCTTGAAGTTTTTCAGGCTGAAAATAAGTACTCATTTTAGTTTAAAATTCATCTACTCGAAATAACACCCTCATAAACATAAATCAATTGATATACGTAATTCAATTACAATTGTATTATATTTTTTACTAATTTATTATTATTTTTAATTTTTTTACATGAAATTCTGTAAATACTAATACGAATACTTGTCGCAAATGAGCATATTGATGACGACAAGATCTACTCAGTGAACGTAATAGCGGCTGATATAAATTAAGGAAGCCTGCCATTTCAGGAAGGACTCTCGGGCAGCATAAGAGGGAAACTGTGTATGCTAAAACACACAAAGTACAATAGGCACCATTTCAAGCAATGAAACGTTGCGAGTAACAGCCTTGACCACTGTCATTTGCGTTTACGCATTGTGTAATCGGAATTGTCGAAATTCGGGTAACAAATGGCCCGATTGGACTGAGCATGAGTGCCAACAAATGACGGGCCCTGCTGCTCCCACAAAAATGGATGCACTTCCCGTGGCGGAAACACCATCGAAGTGGGCATCATCGGCAACGGGAGTGGATGTATCAACAAGGGCGCTGGATGATTATTTGTTGCGACTGCTTCTGGGTTTGCCATAGCTAGCGCGTGCTGCTGACTGGCCACAAAAGTGTTACGCTGTTGAGTAGTATTGTATTGAAAATGAGAAGTAGTACATAAGTTTGGATTATTGTAACGAACAATTGTTGGCGGCTGTGAGTACGAGGGCCCTTGCAAGGGGGCCCGGGCCAGCTGCTAGCATCGTCGACTGTGCCAGTGGTTCATGTATTCCTGATAACTCACGGTCACTTTTTCGCTTTGATAACGAGTCAGCTTTATGCTGCGACGAATATCAGGAGTCACGAGGCCTTTGTAACCACCCTTATGCAGTAACGAATCTATCGTTTGAATTTGGTCCCAACCTAAAACATTTAAAACAATTATTTTATTCTGTATTTTTTTGTTTTTGTTTCTAATCTTAACCCTCAAGTATTTTTCCTAACTTTAACACTCGAAAACTTTAACATTATATATCCTGGATTAGAATTAACATTTTTTATTATTTTTGTTTTTTTAAATCTTTTAAATATTTTGATAATTACTGTAAAGTTTCAAAAAATTACTGGGTCTTTTTGACCTCGTGGGGATTTTGAGAGTTAATGAGAATACGTAAACTTATTATTGTCAGTGACTTATGTTTATAATATACCTTGTTCCATCGGGACTTGTGGTAAATATGTAGCTGTTCTCTTATTTCCCTTTTCATTGAGAAATTCTATACGGATTCCGTGGATGCCGATTTCCCAGTCAAGATAATCGTCAGCTTCTTCAAAATGACGTAAAATTGATACACAAACGTGTAATTGAGGCAATTCGTCACGAGTTATTGGATTAAATCGAGAATCCTTAAATGCACTAAAATACGAGTAAATAAATATTTCATGAAAAATAAGAATTCATTTAATTCTTTTACCTAGTAATGGCATATTCTCTTAGTCCAGCGTGTAAATTCATAGCATTGAATGTGCCAATGCAGCCACGCAATCGTCGATCTTTTCCGGTGGTCCATGTAACAAACAGTGGGCTGCAAAAAATTGTATTATATAATTATTTTGTACACAAATTTTCGACATTTTTAAGTTACTTTGAATAAACAGGAAATTAAATATTTAAGGTAGGATTATCATGAGAGAATGTACTTTTGGAACTTTGTACATGAAATTTTTTTATTTAAAGTAATAAAAAAAATATTTCTTTTATATTTAAAAAACAAAAAGATTCTATTTTTTCCAATTTCACATAAATTAGAAAAATTTTTTAAAGCTTGATTAAAGTATGAAGATTAGCATATTACTTCTTTTTGTTTAATTTCATAGACTTTACAAAAGTTGCAATAAAATGTACATCAGATTTTACTTCATGTTAGTTACCTCGAAAAAAACGAGTCTAGGTCCCGAAACTAAAGCGTACAACCAAAATCATTTTTCTTGTCACCATGCGATTCTCCTATTATCTAAGAATCGCCTGATTAGTTTTATTTTACAAAATTCAACATTAATAAGTTTTAAATGAAAAAGACACTAACTATGTGACTCTAGACCTTATAAATCCCCTTAAATGTCTTCTAATTTTGTCTTTTTTTCTAGAATATTATTTTGACAATTTCATCATTCTACTCTAAATATTTAGATTGATATTGTTGATGACATTTAAATTGACAAAGAATGTAATATATTTTTATGTTTTTTCATACAAATTTTGAAAGAACACTTTTTTACAAGTACACCGTTGAATAGTTGTTAATGATGCAATTTTATAATCAAATCTCAATTTTAAAAATTAAATTCAATATAAGTAAAAAATTAAAAGAAAAAAAAAGTAAATAAATAATGTAGAATTTTCTTTCCCCCCACTCAAGTCAACAGTTATGTCATCCATAGCATCGCCAGAACCAATCATCCGATTCTCCTTGGTCTTTGACGACAAAGTAATAAACAAAGCTCGATGAAATTTCGCAAAACAAATCCTAACTTGACGCATTGATTAGCGAGCGCTCGCGTAATTGGATGAGCACACCTACACATCAAAGAGTGTTGTATACACAGACAAAAGTGAGTAGCGCGATGAAATAGCTGATTTTCTCGGAACGAATGTTTTGATTCGCAAAAAGCAAACAAAGGCGCACAGACAAAGACAACACTAGCGCTCCAGTCAAGCGTGAAACAAGGACAGAATGCTCACAACTTTGCGTTGAGCCCAAATGTTTGTGTACATCACAACAGTTGTTTTGATTGCTCAAACGAGATGATAATTGTTTTTGCTTTACAGGAAATGGTAACTTACAATACTTCGTTGCTGAAGTTAGGCGGTTTTGGCGGATCTAGCTGGTGTAGCTGGCAGTAGAGCACGTCGAAACAGAAAAAGCCCATTTCGGGTGAAATGATGAAAAAGTTGTGCAATTGGCCGTTGTTTGACATACCCGTCGAGCCGTTGCAGGCGATGCTCGACGAGTTATTTAGCTTTTGCTTCTTTGTTCCACAACAACTGGCCGCCATTTCTCTACACTTGCCAGCCAGCGAGCACGCACTGTCAATTGTCGAACGAAGGAACAAGTTGCGTTGAACAGTTGAGCGAAAGCGAGCTACGGGATTTCGACTCTCATGAAAACAAGAAGGAAAGGGACAAGAGTGCCTCGAGCGGCACCAGTGTTAACTACAAATTTGCGTTAATCTAAATCTTAGGTTAGGTTGACAAGTTATTTTGTATTTTTATTAGTATTTTTTAATTAACCCTTCACATCACCTATCCGTGACGGCCACTAAAATTGAATCTAAAATTTTGTAACAACAGGACATTTTAAAATTTTTAATATTTTTTTGTTAGAACTTATATTTTGACTCATGGTAGATTGTTTATGCACATTTATCAATTTTAATACATATCATTATCAATTAAAAATAAATTGTAATTATTTTCCTAAAATTTGCCTGAAAATCAAAAAATGCTAAACAAAATATTAAATAATTTTTAATCAGTTAGTATCACGGCAAAATTTTAATTTTTAATTGTTCTTAACATTTGTCAAGACTATAATTGAGAAATTATTTATGTAAATATTCGTGAAAATGTATTCAATTATTTTATAAAAAATGACGTTGTTTTTTTGATATTTAGTACTTGTCGATGGCCTCAATAAGAAAGTCAATTGAAATAGGGCCAAAAAAAGCCCTGGACCCTTTTTTATAACAGTAAAGGTTAAAAATAGGGTAAATTTGACCAAGTTTTTCTCAGTCAATATTCATTAGATTTACTTGAAATTTTGCACAGTTTATCTTCAAAGTATAATAAAAAAATCGAGAATTGCCCATATACAATAAATTTCATGTACATACCAAGTTGTGGACTAGTCATTAATTTCCCTAACTGTACAAATTTTATGCATACATTTTACACAAATTTCGAAACACTTAGCAACTCAGATTTATGTCAATTTTGAACAATTGCTTTACTTTATAATCATTATAAAAGATATTGCATTAGGTTATTTTTTTTGCAGTTTTATGCTATTTCTAAAATTGAATAATTGGAACCATTTTCTAATCCTTTTTGGGAAAACTTTGTTATAAAAATGTCAAAATACATTTCTGAAACTTTCGAAATAACGTAATAAATTTTCTAATAATAAACGAATTTAAGAAAACGATTTTGAAAAAAAAACTTTTCTACGGAATATAAATGTATGCACAATTTGAAATTTATTTCTTATTCATTTATCAAAAGGTTTTTTCATTATTGAAAAATAACTCAGAAAAATGAACTCTGAAAATTATAATTTGACTACATTTAAATATATGTAATATGATTTTTTTCAATAAATATTCTTCAACATATACTTATAGTAGAGCTTTGCTTATTCAATCAGCTTTTTTAATAACACAAAATACTGTTTTTATCACTAGTAGTAAATAACGCAATTAAATTAAAACTTCATTTCACACATTTAAATTTTATAGCCATGCAAATTTAACTCGTAAAGCAATGCTTAAAATTTATACTGCGAAAAATGCTTTTAAAAATTCATCTAAAATTAAAGCTCAAATTGCTTCACTATTATTACAGAGAGCAATATAATTAATTGCATTAAAAAAATTTTAAGTAAAATCTCGTTTTCAAAAAACTATAAATCTACTATAAATAATTAAAATTCAATTCTAAGACATTTTATAATTTCAATAACTGTGTACAACAATAATGCTCTAGAAACAATTTATTTGACACATAACTATTATTCACATTACAATTGATCAGTAACAGTAAACATGAACACACGAATAATAATAATAATAATAATATAAATAATAATAATATTTTCAAATTTCAAAAATACATTAAAATGAAATATTCCACTCAATTACAATAAAAAACAAATCATAAATCAAATGTGAAAGTACAATGAAAAACAAACTTATGGTGTAATGAAGCAAATTGTTTATTTAATCGATTTTCTTATAGTCATAAAATATATTCATTAAACGATCAACGATAGAACATCTGGTGGAGCAAGGCTTTTTTTCATCTGACGTAACTGATAAGTGTGGCGTTAAAATACAGACAATACTTTATGCCACGCTACTAAATTTGAATTCCACTATTTAATATACATACATATACTACCATTAAGTTTGTAAATTTTAAAATTATTTTCATAACATAAAAGTTACATAAAAGATCTGTTTTTCATTTTGTCACAGTTGAATGCAGACATTACAATAAATACAGTTGAATCAATAAATTAACAATTGTGTAAAAAGAAAGGGATCACATATAAACTAAACTACAATTAAAAGTCAGACGCTCTGTCGTTTATTGCCCACCTTTTCAAGCTTTTGAATATATAACTGATTGCAAGATTTTGCAGCTTTACAAATCCAATCCACAATATTCTTGTCAATTTCGTATATTCCAAAATTGACTGGCGAGACATCCAATTCAAGAATTTACGCATCAAATTATATATTATTTGTATATATTTATTTTTCGGCAGTTCGATCGAATATTTTCTTTAAAATAAATAATTTTTTTCTTTTAATTTGTCTTTTGTGGTAGCAAAATAACATTTTCTGGGGGCCAACAAATGTTTACTGGTTAACATTGTGCAGATGTAGAAAAATAATTTTGTTAACAAAATACCATACTTTCTTTTTTGATCACAATCCTTCCAGCACCATTTTTATAAATCTTATATAATCACAAATCGCATATTTGATCTTAACTTTCAGTAACAGCAATCTTTCTACAATCACAGAGGGAATGAATTTTCTCTCTTTTTCTGGCGCGAGTTAAACATCTTTAATTTCAAATTGTTGAAACATTGCTTTGGTGTATTTAATATGGTATTGTCAAATCTACAGAAACTCATCAATTTGCAAACCATATTATGGTAAGAGATAACAATTATTTATGTGCAACAAGAAGTTTGAAATATTTTTGTTTAATAAACCAATTTAAAGAATCATTTCCTTAAAACAATTTTACCAAATTTTACATCATTTGCAAAAATGCAGTCAATTCTATTGGAGTCGTGAAATATTTTAAAAAAAAAACAAAAACAAAATTTGCTGTCCAAAAAATCATTTGTTATAAAAAAACATTTCATACTTTTTAAACATAACAATTTTGAGTGAGAAACTCAGAGACAATTTTTGTCATATATTATATGATTAACGGCAGTCCTTTCTTTGACCAGCACACTGATTGAAAACACCCGCTGTTACCCATAACCATTTAGCATTATTAATTAACAATTTATTAAATTCACAACAACGTGTTTTTCTAGGAGTTATCTCTACAGCGCGTTATCATCACTAAGAGTTAACTATATTGTTGTTAATTATTGTTGTTGTTGTTATTATTAATTTGTCATATTGAAATTGATCGTTAATCGACGCCCTAATAGAAAAGAGTAATAGGGGAAAGAAGGAAAAGAGATAGACAAACCGCTCAGGGCCGAGCTTGAAAGCTCGTGACTGTCCATTATCTGCTCTCTCGTGTAATTTGTTAGTTTTTTTTGTTTCTTATATTCATTAATTATTGAACTCGAGACATGTAAATAAATATCTATTTTTCACGCTGACTGATCAAAAAAGGAACTAGCATCCAACTTGGTGTAACATGGAAGCCAATCTGAACACCCGCATCCAGGCGAACATCCCCGTGGGAGGCACGCTGCAGCTCATCGGTGCCAGGGACGAGGACGAAGTGGAGCTCTTTCGGTCCAGCGACCTCGCTCGCACCCGGTGTGACGGACTCACAGACGTCGAATGCATGTCACTCTCGGACTTGCGTTCCTTCTGTTGTTGCCGCTGTTGCGGGGAATATTTCATCCTGAAAGAAAAAATAAATCATTTTCTATTTTTGTGCAGTCAAATATTAGTGGATCAATGATAGCGAGAGATGATTTTATTTGAAAATATAATGTCTCTTATATCTTATCAATTTTCTAATACCAAAGATGATTGATATACTTATCATGACCTGATTTTCAAATATAATTATAAGATCGGTATCCAATGTTCTCAGAAAAGGAAGCTTTTCATTGCATTATTAATATATATGAGATGGTCCCCTTTTTTGATATCATGAAAAATTTCCGACTAGGTGGAAAAAATAATTGTAGACAGAATGTTTGTTTATATATTAAGTATAAAGGTACAACTTTGACCAATATATTTTTTTTAAACTAATGATGATTCCTTACTGAAATGTAAACTTAGATTTTCAAACTTGTGCTATCAGTCTTTTAGGTGACAATGTGCCAGTAAAAATATTTCATAGAACATTTCTTATAGATTTGGGTCACAAAGTTCTTCGTCCCATAATAATCAATTTTTCGTACATCTCAAGGAAAATACTATAAAAAATACCAATAAATACTCATTAAACTTCCCTCTTTTTGACATAGTCTTGACCTGCTTGTTAAACTTACAAAAATGGACACCAGCTCTTTTTTAATATTGTAACAATTCAGCTTTCCAAGATTAAACTGTATTATCAACCTTTTATCACGATTTTTACTTTTAAATTGTTCTTTCAACAAAAAGTTCTCTCGAAGTTTAAATTTAAGTTTTATAAAAAAAAGTTGTGCAATAAAAATGAAAAAAAATTCACTTCCATTTTAATGAAAAAGTTTAAAGTACACTGATAAAAACCATAATGTTAATTTATACAATAATTGTAAATTAATTATT
>JABFPM010003721.1:0-13879 GCA_022817325.1 Idris sp. 1 HC-2018 | reverse complement strand
CTAGAAAAATTCTGACTGTTCATTTATACGTTATTTAAACCTCAATATTATTTGCCCGCACATTTGAATCAAGTTACCAACTTCAAAAAGATACTTCTTTGGATATATATTAACTATGCACAAAGTTCAGAATATGTGCAACAACATTTATTTTTTAATTTTTTTCACGCGAAATGACGCTATTTCTGGAAATGCCCATATTAGAGTGTAACTTTGAGCCAAAGTTTTTTCTATAAGTGTTTATCGGGTAAATTGAGAATTTATTCATCTAATATAATAAAAACATTCTTTAGAGCCTTCTAAAACGTACTGCAAAAATTTTTAACTAAACAGTTTATAAGTGTATAATAAAAATAAATTGTTATTGTATACTAGATAATTGGTTTTCTCTGAGTAATTTAACATTAACACGTTATTTATAATTCAAATTATTCAATTTTTAACTAAATTTTTCACTTTTTTTAGTTTCAATCGTGATCACGTGAAAAATTATAAAAACCAATTATAAATTAAGCTTTTATATTAATTTTATTGATGCATTTTAGAACACATTCGAACAAAATTCAAGTTATAAATTTATTAAGAAAAAAATAATTAATTTTAATTTTAGCCTCCTGGCGGGTAACTTTGTGCTAATTGTTGTTTAAATGTTACAGGTTTGTATTAACTTATTTGGGAATATAATGTCGGATATCTCAATTATAATATATATTGAAAACATTTTGAAAATGATAACAATTTACCCTTTTTTTAACATGTAAAGTTAAACAACTTGAAATTTTGGCACAAAGTTAGTCGCTTTGACGGTATTTATTAATTTGCAATTTTTTTTAAATAAAACTATGATATTAAAGAATTTTTTCCACATTAACGATATAATATGGTTATAGATTTTCTTAAATTTATTAATCGTTAATTCACAGTTGACTTTTATTGAGATTAATTAATTCGTACGCTAAATTACTGGGTATGCATCAACGAATAACGTGTATTATATTGGCAACGGCTGCGATGTAACATGTTTATGCAGAATCATAAAATTATATTTACAGTAATTCAGTATCCAGAATAAGTTAAACTTTAAAATATGTAAAAAAATTGAATTTGAGATCAAGTTTTTTTTACTTAATTTAGTGTAAGTTAAAAATTAAATAATTATTTATTTTCATTATACTTGAAAACATAAAAAGTGATAGAATTTGTTTAAATCAAGGATGTAGATTGAAAAATTATACTTTTTTAACTTTTACCATTCAAACAAGAAAAACAATTTTTTTACCACAAATTAAAAAAAAATTTTTATTTTGAAATTATCTGCTTCTTACTTCTAATCGAAATTGCAACTAAATTCTTGAAACCAGGTCGTCTTACAAAAAAATAGGAAATAAAATCGATATAATTCTGTAATTGTAACTATAAATTGAGAATTCAGAATGAAAAAGAAACATCGTTTAACAGAGCGTATTCGCGTTTTTCGAGCAAAAATGCAGCGCAAAATTTTGTTTAATTGTTAGCACAAATTGTGTCTTAAAAAGTTAGTGAGCGTAATTGCAATTTCTTGAAGGATTATATTTAATAAAAAAGACAGATTTTCGCCGGCGTGACATTTAAATGCTTTTTCCAGGTTAAATCATTTTGTGGACAGTTGTGTGCAAGTGGCAAAAAATAATTTTGATTTTAAACAGATTAAAACTGGCGAACATTTAAGAAAAAAAGTAAGAAAAAAACATGAAGATAACAGAGATTTTACCGCAATTTTATATTAAACGAGATACTTAGCGGTTAATATCACATGCAATAAGAATTATACTCGTCCATTATGTAAACAGTGTTGGCATGCGATCTCTATCGTTCTTTAATAATAATAATAATAATAATTTTAAAAATATTTCCTGTTATGTCACCGATTTATTTCTTACCATAACAGCTCATTTATACATATTACACAATTGCCACTGGACTCTAAATTTATTTTTGCAGAAAATCGGGGAACATTTTGCGGTTGCATAAATATTTGTGATAGTAAAAATGAATAAAATTCAAGAAATTAATTATCTCAGTTTAAATGTTTCAGCTGTAATTTGTAGTTTGGATGTATTGATTCGTCTATTATTGAAAGGGGTAGACTTGCCATCGTAGGAAACCGCAAAAAATAAATTTGGTGACTTTGCAAGCAAATTTATTTGCTTAATGTTTGTGGTACAATTAGTTACGCAAAGTTGCTCTTATATAAGCAAAATTTTCTAATCAAACAACACGAAAAGAGACTGTTTCTGTCGAACAATACCTATTATTTTTGTCAATTTTGAGTTATGTAATAATAAAGAAAGAAAAAAAATCAATCATTGAATGATTTGTTATGACTTTTATCTTAAATTACGTTGTAAGAATCTTGAATTCTGAAATTGTATGAGTTTTCATAATTCAACACATTTAATGGCGTAAACATACTAACTTTACTGGGTTAAGTTAAATAAAATGTAGAAAATGTAAAAAAAAAAAAAATTATATGAGCCAATATTATATTACAATTTTCAACTTTACTTGTATCGTAAATAAGACGCGAATACTAATAATGTTAAAATATTTAATATTGTATTTGACTTAATTTCTTGTGCAATGCTTCAGAAAATTGTACAATATTTTATGACTACGCATTTTTCTTTTAGAATTGTCTAATAGTGTTTCAGAAATGTTGCAACAATTTATAATTTTATATTTTACATTTTTACAATAATTTAACTATCTAAAAATATGTAAAAAGCAGTGTAAAATATAAAATTTTATTAATAAGATTCATTTATAATTTATCTTTAAAAAAAGAATAGATTTCACCTCTTTTATATTCAACTTCAAAGAACTTAATGTAACCCATATTTTTAATAACTAATTTCATTTTTTTTTTTTTTTCACAAAATTAACATTTAACATCAGTGAAAAATGTTGCAAAAATGTAGAGCAGGGTGATAAACCCTTTTATAAGAAACGATAATTACCTAACGATTCGCATCACGCATCATTTGCAAATTCAAATTGATTTTTTGTTTCCTTGGCAATTGATCAACATGGGTGAGGAAACTGAGACAGAAAAAAGAGACTAGTCAGCACACTTAAAAGGACCTTTTGCACCCATTCGTTCATGGATTGTCGGCAAAATGTGCGAGCTATTGGCATACCACCATTCCAAGGAGATTCACTATTGACGCCCTGATTTCCGCGGATCGGCAATTAAGCGCGTTTCGTCATTAGTCGCATTTGATTTTCGCGCGTTTCTTTCATTTCCATTCAAGTTTAATCGAAAAAAAATAAAGGTCATTCCATAATAATTAAATTTTGTTTTTAAAATCGTTTTGATTACTTCATCTAGTTATATTGCATAAAAAATGGTTTCAATAACTAAAAATTGATTACAGTTTAGGTTATTTTTAACTGAAATTTGACTTGCAAATAAAGCCTACATTTGTTTTTGTTTTTTTTTGTTTAATCAGATCATTTCGGTTTTCTTCAAATTTATACTCTTTAATTGTTTTTTTTCTGTTAAAAAATACTTTGAAATAAGTATTCCTTGTAATTTTTCTAAATTTTTAAATTAAGTAATTATTCTAATAAAAGTTCAACATAACACAATTTCATTGTAATATTATTTCATAGTTTTTATTAGATAACTTTCTAAATAGGTTTAACACAGCATAATAAAACAAAAAATTATTGTAAAAACATATTAAGAATCTCTAAAGACTTTGGTACAGAAATAATTTGAATGACTCAAGAAAGCAGCGTACTTTTGTTGTGACCCAGATTATCATGCACTGTCTCAGTTTAAATGCAACTTACTTTTTGATATTCTGTTATAAACGTACTATAATTTAAGCAGCAAACGCTTCTTGCACCTTTTTTTCAATCACGAACGAAATACGATTTCACGCTTCGATAAACTTGCTTAAAACACTTCCACTTTTTACGCGCTTGATCCAAAGCAATCATTCATAACTGAAACACTCTCGTCGTTTGTAATTAAATTGAATTTGAATTATGCAAATACAATTAATCCCCGAAGAGATTATTTATAACTTTGGTTTTGTAACAGTTATTTAACAAACGATGTTACTTGATCGCGAAAATTGTGTGAGAAAATATCTGAGATTAAGCTTTTCTTTTTGTTTAAAGAAAGAAATAAATCAAATTCGTACATTATTATTTGTAAAGAAATTATGCTTCTCTTATATTATTTTTTTGCAAAAATTGTAACGTTTCATTTGCATTGAATTATTTATTCACTTTTTCCAACGGAAATAAATAGACAATTTCGATGCGTGCGTTATGCGACGTCGATTATTTTTACATAAGCGGATTACGCGTCGCAATTATGACTCCGGCTACGCGTAATGATTTCATTCATCTCAGAACACGAATATTTGCATTGGCGTGCTTCCGCTAATTACTTTTGAGGTCTTGGTGTAGTTTCCGCCTAAAAACAGTTTGTTCGGTCGTAGACAATTTATAGTTTCCTATCAATTAGACTGTTATGACAGTCACATTTTTTATTTAAATTATGCGAAAAAAATGTATTTAAATTGTACGAAAATTGTTTTCTTTTTTTTATTATAAAATTAAGATATTTAATTGTTACACAAAACGAGCTTTTATCTGAATTAATAAAGAGTGAAAAGTAGAAATTTTTTAACTGAAATAATTACTTTCTTTTTTAATTGCAAATAATGTTAAGTTGCAGTGAAATTGTAATTTTATTCATTTATTACAAATAACGATTGACAAACAATTATAATAACAATTAAAGAAATTGAATACTCTCTATTAGAGTACTAATGAAGCTAATTACACTTTTCCCAAAGACAGGTATACGTCTTACGTCAATGACAGTTACGAATCGAACGAAATCGAGTTTGAAAAGAAAATGCTTGACATTCCGTCGCGTCATCGAATTAAAATAACAAACCGCGGCCTGCCATGTAATCGACTCAGAGCATTAACGGTGGAAGATAAATGAACACTTGGACGCATTTACGCGTACGCCTCTTAGTTACGCAAGAAAATGTAGAAAGCTTCTGTGAAAGCGTTAGTTATTTTGTCGAAAAATTTCCCCAAAAAGTTCAAAAAGTACGTATAAAATTGAAAGAATATGGAAAAAGTACACAAAATTGGTGGACAAATATTCTTTTATTGATGCACAGGTTACTGTGCATCGATTAAAGTTAAAAGTGTATCTCTGCGCAGTCGATGTACAATAAATAAAAAAATCTTTATATCATGCGCGATAATTTGCTGTTAACCAGAAAAAAAACAAACAAAAATACATTTTATTATGAAAACTCAAATATTTGTTCACGAAAATTGTAAAAAATATCTTTTTTTTAATTACATTACTTAATGAAAAGCTGCATACGAAATATCATACTATAATTTGTAATAAAAATATTTTTCTATAAATCATACGATTTTGAATCTTAAAATACATATAATGTTTTTAATAACTTGAATCAATTATGTATTTTATTTGTTACAAATTTATTTTACTTATATTCACTCAACTAGGAGAAACTTTAAATATAGTCATTATTTTGACAATTACAAAATATGCAGTCAAATAATGACACATAGATGGGATTTATCTCGCTAATTACTATCAATAGGTCTTTATTCATTTATATCAAGTAACTTTATATTTAAACAAATTCGATTTTAAAAAGTATTAATTAGCTGGTCATTTTGATGTAATTTCCTGCAAATTAAATTATTTTTTATTATATTAATTTATTCTCCTTCTCATCTTTTTAACGAAATGTATTACTTATTGTTCATTAATTTTTATGTAAAAAATTAAATCTGATTATCTTAATTATATTATATTATTCATTTATCTTTACTTAATTATTTTCATCTATAAATTTTACTCGCAAATCACCGTGAAAAAATTTAAAATCTAGCTTGATTTATGAAATGGTTTCAGCGAAAAATTAAAATCTGGCCAACGGTACACAAACTCATTATCGATATATGCCTTAACTATCTAGTTAAACATGTTCATCATTACAACACTCAATTCACTTGGTGCATTCATTATACAATTTGCATTTGCATGCACTTGGTTGCCATTTGTAAGCCACAAATAATTGAAAAGAAAGAATTTAACTTATTTCAGAACTTTTTATACTTCAGAATAAATCTTATAATTTTTTATTTTACACTTATCTAGGTGTAGTTAAAAGTATACAAACACTGAATTCAAAAGAAAAAATTTAATTACAAAAATTTGATGTGCAGTGTATAAAAAAATAAACTGCTTAATATCATGTAAGTTTTACAATTATCTCTTAAGTTAGGTAGCACAATTTAAGCGTCCGTGATACACAAAAGTACATTTCCACTGAAAACAAGAAATTTATCAGCCATTTATTGGCAATATATTACATTAATGAACATTTGAATACTGTTATTATTGCGTTATTGCACATTATATGGAAACAATATTGTTACGTATTTTAAGCAATGTGCATGTACAAGCAATAATCAACTTTATTTGCTTGAATTTTTGATACTTTATTTAAACATTGAAAAACGTATCAATTAATCTTAATGTGCACGTAACGTTTATTGCAAAATTTCTCTTTTCACGAAAAAACTTGTTCACAATAATTTCTTTAAGTCAAAGTTGTTTTTAATTAAAATTAAATGAAAAATTTGACTGTTTAATTGAAAATGCTTTTTAAATTATACCAAAATTCAAGATTGCTAAATCATGTTGTTTTTATTGAATTTCAGTACGGTCGCTGGAAGCATACTTCTGCTTATGCTCTGCTCGACATTCTACGAATACAGATTTCTCGAACAAACCGGAGACGTGGAATCATCATGCACGACAAACAACAACGACAGAATTGCCACGTACGTGAACAAAAATTTCGCGGACGAAGGAAGGCTGCCGAATCCCAGAAACGACAAGGACCTGATCGAAAAAACGGAGAACGGCTCGAAGAAAGTTACGCAAGAGTGCACGGCTGCGATCGTCGAGTCCAAGCAAAAAGGTTGCACCTTTTTCTTGGTGTAAACTTGAACTTTCGCATCCGATGCTTATCTCAATTGCCGGTTATAATTGACTCGTTTGCCTGCAAAGATACGCCGACTTTTGCACAATCATTACCAAATTCGTTTTATTTTAAAAGCTCTCAAAATAATTATATACCTTCAAATATCATAATTCGACATGTGATACACACGTGAAATTAAAAATACAATTACATTGTATAATACATGAAATTTCAGTTATATATTAAAGGATAAAGTTTGATTTGTTTTATAATTAACAAAACGTTATATTAACTTACTCGTTTGCATTATTTTATAGTGAACAATTTTTGTACATAAAACGTCTATAAATATCTTCTACTTTTTTAATTTACTTTATTTTATTTTACATTATTACAGTTGAAGGTATTTTATAATTAAATATAAAATTTCTTTAAACTAAAATGTGAAGACAAAGTAAAATAAATAAGTTGTGATTACATTTCACTAACTGGGGTTAATTTGCAATTTTTCAGGCTTTTGGGTAAAATGTCTGCTGGCATTTAGTCCAATTCTTAATGGTAGCAAGATCCTGAGCACCGATCCTGCAGCAACAGACAGTCTCACTTGTCTTCACGGCCTTAGGGTCTTGTCCCTAGGATGGGTGGTTATGGTTCACACTTATCTTGAGGTTTTTTCTATTGCAGGTAAAAAGTTTGTCACACCTAATAGAAATGATGAAAAACAAATTCAACTTTTCAAATTAAACAAAAACATTTGATAAAAAAAGCGATCAACTATTTCATAAAACTAAATTAAATGGTTGTAAAAAATTAATTACAAAACGCCGAAGAATATGAAGCAGTTAAAATAATTATAAAACTTTTAATAGAAAATCAGCATTTCATGCTTGTACGTGAGAAAAAAATATCATTATGAATTTATCTTTTATTAAAACTATCACTCTCCTCTATTTATCATTATTTTCTATCGTTATTCCTATTAATCAATCTTCTTTTGTTCTATTAATTTTTGTATGAAACACAATTTTAGTGCAAAAAAAAAACTTATTTTGTGGACATAGTTAATTTTTAATGAATTTTTCTTTTATAATATATGCACTTGTCATCGACTGGCTATTAATTTGGGGTAAGCAAGAGGTGCCTTGCTCTTGCGAAATTGCTTTCATCTTTGCGAGCGCGAGAGCGTGTTTTTATCTCGCGATGAACGACCGTCTTCGTCACCTCGAGCACTGACCTGAATGAACTTTCTCTGATAATCACTAATGACGCCTTTCTCTTTCTCGGCATACCTTGCAGAGAACAAGACCCTACGCTCTGTCACCGAGAGGAACTTTATGTTCCAAACAATCAGCAATGCCACCTTCTCCGTCGACACGTTCTTCTTTATCAGGTAAACGCGAAACACTTTATAATATGTGAAAAAACCTTTTTACTCTACAGACAACGAATGGGGTGCGAAATTGCCAAACAGGTTTAGTGAACGTACACATTTTAAACAATAAACAACTTTTTGAAATGCATTTTAATAATTTTATCAAATTTTATAATTAAATTGTCGTTCTGCTGTTTATGAGAGAACATTTTATTATAAAAAAAATATTAATAGAAAAAAAAACCTTCAGTTTCAAGGATTTACCCAACTCCTTTATAAAACTTTTTCATAAAACCACGCTTCAATTATCAACACTAAAATAATAATTCATTAACACGTTTAGAAGCACATTTTTTGAGTTATAATTTTTCAACTTTTAATGAGTTTGACGTGGATGTAATAAAATTTTCAATTAAATTTACATAATGTATTCACTCTAAAGATCAATATAAATTGAATTATTTCACTTTGTTGTTAACAATTTTTCATAATATTTCACGGTTTTGTACTTTCAGTTATATTTTTTAACTTTCTTTTTGTGTATCATTGATTTTGTGTATTGAAAAATGCTTAGTTTACAAAAAATTAAAATCAAATATTCACCATTTAAATCTGATTTAAAATTCTTTTTGAAATTATTATTTGAAGAAAAATATTTTCTTTAACAATACACAATAATAATGTAGATACAGGTATCATGTAGTTTCTTTACGTAATGTCGGAAAACTGCTTTCGCCCGCATTATCAGTGCTTTCATGCAACGTTACTTGATAATAAAATATGACTTTATCGATCGGTATCGCAATACGATTTTCACTTACTCATGATAAGAATTTAATGGACCAGAACATTTTTTAAATAAAATGCAAATTAAATTACCTAAAATATAAGCTGGGTAAAAACACACTTGACTGATTTTGAGCTGAAATTTAATTGCTAAAATGTAGTTCATGAAAATTCAATTAAAATTATTTTTGAAAAAGGATTTAACAATTTGTTAAAAATCGCATGAAAAAATAAATTTAATTTTTATCGAAATTATTTCAACCTGACCAAATTTACTTTTGCATAAAATTTTTGATTGAAGAAAAAAATAAATATAATAAAAAATTATGCAGTATTAATATATACATAAAATATGTTTAATCAATATTTAATAGACTCGAATTTAATATCTATTTATTTAAATTATTCCATTTACATAACATAAAACTACTATGCTCATTGTTTCCCCAGTTATATTTATCTTACTATATTTAAAAGCTAATCAAATATTTAATTTTCTTCCCAGCGGCTTGTTGGTCACAGTTTTATTCTATCGTTCAATGGGTGGTGGAAAAATTGACAAACTGAATTTCGTGAAATCTAGTTCAACCAAATTCTTAACTATGATTCTTTATCGATTTGTTCGGTAAGTTTGTATACTATAATTTTTCTTATAATATAAACAAGTAAAAAAATCAGAATAAATCACAATTAATTACCATTCATTATTTAACATCTAAGAAATTGTATGCATTGCATAATTATATAAATCAAATAAATAATTTCCTTTTTTATATAAGAGATATCTTTTTTGCAGATTAACACCAGCGTATCTTTTTGTTTTGGGCGTAAACGAAATAGCCATTAAGTATTCGTTGGCAAACACCGTATTTTCCCCGGGCATAATTGATCACTTGACTTGTGAGAAATTTTGGTGGCGAAATGCCCTCTACCTGAATTCCCTATATCCACGCACAGAACTGGTGAGTTTTGCAATGCAACAATAATGACGCGGTAATGTGTTTCACCAAGATCGAGGGGATTTCCCACTCATAAATAATATTTGCCAATTTGGATATGTGATTAATTCTGAGCTTTTTTTTATTATTTACAAGACCAAGGGATTTCCAGCTTTAATTCACTGTGGATTTTCATCATTAAAAAAGAAAAGTTATTTATTTTTTGTATATAGAATATTCGAAAATTTCTAACTTGTGATGAAAAATATAACAGCAATACTGCAACTTTTTTTTATTAAAAGCAATCAAGCGCAATCCCAGAAATATAATTATCTCTTTGATATCAAAAACTTGTATGGCCGTTTTCTCTTTGAAAAAAAAAAAACAAACAAACAAAATTATTCTTTGTCATTTACACGTTTTATTCGCAGTAACAAAAACTTGTTACAATTTGCGACAAATAAAATTACACTGCGTTTACTTGTCAAAAACTATTTTATAGAACTTATTTGTTTACCTCATAACTTGGTGTTAAATGATAAGGTAAATGATATCAAAAATGTTTCCATAAAATAATTTAAATACAAAAAAGATTGAAATTTTTTTTTATTCTTAATAATTCAGAAAAGAGTATATAAGCAATAAAAAGAGTGAAATTGTAAAATCAGTTTCCGTTGTAATGAAAGACAATAGACGAGTGAACTTGACAACAAAGCTCAAGAAACTCCGCAAGTATGTTAGTGTAACAGGATAAGCTGACTTTGATAACATTCCAGGGCACTTTAGAAGAACCGCAAAACCTCCCAAGACATTGTTTTATCAAACAAAACTCTATCAAAACGAATTTCAGATTCATTTATCAAATCACAAGAAGTTTGATTTGTAAATCCGAATTCTAACGTCACGAGAAACTTTAAAGTTACAAAATTTATTAGCTATTTGATAAGACGTGTTGAATTTCAAACTAAATAATTTTTTTATTCTAATTTTTAATTTATATTTATTTTATTGAAATTTTCCAAAAATTTTCAAGACCTTGCAGCACATGCAAATTACTGCGCATTAATTAAAGTTACTGCGCAGGTAGATGCGCAGTAAAAAGTAACAAACTTATACCTTGCGCAGTTCCTTCATAATGATTCTGCAATAAAAATTATTATCGAAAAGAATTTGTTTAAATTTCTATTTATGCGACCTACATTAATTTTATACAATTAAATGAATTTGCAGTGCATGCTTTGGAGTTGGTATATGGCAAATGATACACAGTTCTATGTCCTCGGAATTTTTCTGCTGCTTCTCTCCGTTAAGTACTTCAAGTTTGCAGCAGGCGCCATATGCCTATTGATTGTCTCATCTTGGTTCACCACGTTCTCCATCGCGTACGCAAATGATTATATCGCCAGGTACATTACTTTCATTTTCTATTAATATTACCAGTTGCATGTTAATTATAAGACCCATAAATTGCTCATGGAATCTGCAAAATGTTTATTTTATGTTTTAAATTTTTTTTTGATTTTGTTGTTTTACTCAGGTGAAAATGAATGGAATTGATTTCATGCAAATGCGCTGGTCAATGAAAAATTACCAATAAAAGTTAATTGGCAAAAAATATAATGAAGAAGAAAAATGATTGATATAAATTTTTACTACGCAAATAATTCCAAGTTAACAAGTGGTTGAGTGTAATATGTATATTTACGATTCATTACATTTTGGATAGCAAATTTTTGTTACTTTATTATTGAAAATAAAATATTTTGATTAATTTGAAATAAGCTTTCAGTATTTTTAGATTAATTAAATTTATAGCTGTTTAAATTTTAACTACATAATGTTTGCTTTCATGTATTTATTATTTAAGATTTTTTTTATTTAAAAACATATTTGTACCAATCTCATCTATTATTTCTCTTTCCTTACCCTCCTTCACTTCATTTTTTATTCACCATTTGCCACAACTCACAAGTCATTCCTTACAAATTATTATCCATATTTAATAATGTACTCTGCCGACTAATATTTCGTCTTAATATCCTGACAAAATAAACTGCAGCATTCAATTTCGGTTGAATTATCAAGGATAACTTTTGTCTACAGAATTCAGGAGCCTTTTGCCCTCTTCGACGAGCTGTACGACAAGCCTTGGCTCAGAGCTGGTCCTTACTTCGTTGGCACAGTGACAGGATATCTTCTCTTTAAGACTAACTGCCAAATTCGCCTGCCTTTGGTTCGAATTTTACTTTATGAATTATAAAAAAAAGAAAAAAATTCGTGCGTGTACACGAGGGCTTATATTAGACTGACTTTATGAACAAAAAGAATTCTAAAGAGGATTATACAAAAAGCGGATTCAGATGAAAAACACAGTTATTTAACTTTTAAAAAATGTAAAGTTGCTGGGAGATATGTAGATTAGGGTCCGTTAAAAAATGTTTTCCTATATTCATAAGAAATGATAAAAAAACTACAGGGAAATACAACAAAAAATTTTTTGCTGTATAAAATATTGTACATTAACGATGGTGCTATTTTAACTGAACCATATATTCTCCACACATTATTTAAAAAAAAGTACCGTTGTTACGACACGATATTTTATGAATAATTTTTTTGTACATTTCTCTATAGTTTTTCATCATCTCCTGCGAAATTATCCTAAATAAATTGTAACGGACACCCTAATGCTTTAAACTTCAAAAAAAGTATATTTACAAATGATGATTAGAATTAAATTTGGTTTTATAAATTGATTTCTTTTGTATTAATACAATTTCTTTGACATTACAGGGTGTCAAGACAATAGGCTGGATCCTCTCAACCGCAATCATGTTTTCGGTGGTATACGGGCTATATCCTGGCAATTTGAGTATCACCGTGAGCTCTCTTTACGCGTCCCTGGGTCACACAGCCTGGGCCATGGCGGTCGCTTTTATTGTAATCCAATGCTGCACTGGATCTGCGCCGATGGTTGACAATCTTCTTTCACTAAGACTCATATATCCACTTTCCAGGCTCACTTATTGCGCTTACTTGGTGCATCCAGTTATAATGATGATTACCAGCACGCAAATGGATGGACCACTGCATCTCCACAATGGAGTTGTGGTATAAATATTTCCAATCTTGGAGACCATTTAGAAATTAGGAAAATCTAGAATACAGTTTTAAAAGATATTATACTTTAAAAATATACAGTACATTTGTATATTTTAAGAAAATATTTTGAATTATATTCGATTGTGAAACGAAGTTCATTTCCTTCTGAATGCAGACCAGTAAATTTTGCATCTAATATTTTAACTTCCTATTATGCAATAATCAATGTTGAAACGTTTCCAAAGGATACGAATAACATTATTATTTCAAAAACAGACCGTGCTGTTTGCCGTGAATATTAATCAACTACGCTTCACATGCGTTATTAAATTGCTTCTGTGTCCGAAAATTTATCAGGCAATGCAGCAAGGATTATTATTATTATTATTATTATTTTTTTTTTTCAGAAGTCAAAGAACTGCCATTTTAGTTATATAACAATTTTTTACATTTAACACTTTAACGGTGCAAACGCACGAATTCTTACCCGTGTAAGGGCAACCAATCATGTCGCGCGATTCTTTATGTGTGTGAAGCCTGTAAATGTGTTCGTCATCACGTGGCTGCGGCGCAGGGCCGAATACAATAATAAACAGTTGGGAGACAGAATTGGCAATAACAAACGACCATGCCAA
>JABFPM010003720.1:0-13880 GCA_022817325.1 Idris sp. 1 HC-2018 | reverse complement strand
GTTCTACGCTACGCGCTCCCACTAAAAGTTATAAATTCAGTACTTCGAATAATTGTACAGCCGGTTTGCTCCTCAATACATTTGACTTTATACAAATCTGAGTTACATATTTAAATTTTATTCTCACCCCGGAACCAACTTCCCACCTGCATGTCCAATCGAGGACATTACAGATTTTTGGTGCCGTGACCTCGCGATCACGTCGGCCCTATAAACAATCACGACAATCCGGGAGTGGAATTGCACAGGTGTAAAAGTGACAAGTGCATGTGAAACGGAGCAACGAGGTCAGCCCGGACGATCACAGCCAGCATTTTCCGTGACAACCGACCGCAACCAAGAACCAACCAAGGCTACCCTTGCCGGATCCAGCCAGAACCCAGCACCAAGCAGGGACCAGCTCAGGCCAGTCAGAGGAAACAAATCCAGACACTGCAGGAGAAATTAAAGTAGCCCGGTGAGTCAGAAAATTTTATCAATTTCTTCATACCCCAAAATTGATCCGGACGCTTGCCTCGCTAAGGTCGATAAATTGTTCGAGGAAACCGAAAGATTACGTCTCCGGATAATTACGCGAATCGAGGACGTTGATAGAAGATTAAATGCAGCTAAGCAGGATATCGAAATGACAATCGAAAACCCTGAAAATATCTATACCAATCAATCCACTAGCGCCCCAAATCCAGCCGCCACAAACGAAACCCTATCACATTCAACGGTCCTACCCCAAAATACCTATCTAAATACCCAGCGAAACTCAATCATGGAAAACACAACCCAAGGCTCATTAAAAGCTAGCGTAGCCCGCGACGCTGTACCCGCATTCAATGGCACAAACATTCCTGTTGAGGAATTCATAAAAAAGCTAAGGAAAATTAACGCGATCCTAAGACCAGGGGAAGAACAAGCATTTCTAGTATTATTAGATTCTAAATTATCGGGAGCCGCGTTAGAATATTATGAAAATATTAATGATCAAATAACGGACGTAAATACATTAATTAGACTATTCGCGGAAAGATTTCAATGCGCAGGAAAATGGACACACTGGCTATCAAACATTTCGCAAGAACGCATGTACGCCAGTGACACAGTCCTATCATTCAGTACGCGGTTAGAAGCGGCCGTAACCCGTGCAAAATCCTGCGTCAACAGCACGCCTGACATTGACGCCACAACAAACGTGTTACGACAAGATACAATTAACGAAACCGCCTTGGACCAGTTTTTGAAAGGATTAAGATTTAATATAGGAGTAGAAACGCGAATGGCGAGACCCAGAACCTTGTCGGAAGCAATAAATATCGCTAAAAATATTGAACGCGACCTCGAATTCATAAGCCCGCCACAACAAATAATAGTCAATGCACCATCACCCCTCACAAAAAAAACGTGTCTCGTGCACGGAAAGTGTGCACATAGCACCGACGAGTGCCATGTAGCAATAGAACGTCTCGCGCCAAGACAAAATAACACATATTTCGGAAATAACACAAGCCCCGGACCGCGCCGGAATTTTCAAGGAAACAATCGAGAAGCACCATGGGGAAACCCCCCACAGAACTTTGAAAACAATCGACGAAATTACACAAATGAACCACACAACTCTAGAACAGCTAATTATTCACGAAACACAGGAAATAACTTCTACGCGTCACCAAATACAAACCAGGGACGACACAACCAAGAGGAATACCAATCAAATACGTACCAAAGAAATTCCTACACACAGAGTCGCTCAAATTTTACGCGCAACCCGCAAAATACTAGCTATAATACGCAAAACTTCTCACAAAACCCACGGAATTTTCCTCAAAACAAACAATACTTCCCACAACAAAACCAGCACAGCTTTCCACAAAACCTTGCCCAAACACAACAACACAGCGGACAAAATCAGGGAAACAATAACCCGCGACAAAACAATGCGAGAACAAACGGGCAAACACAGCGCGAAGATAACAACAGGAACCCGGGGCGTACAAATAATTTATCTCAATATGCGGGGCCAATGCTAAACCCACCGTACATACGAAATCAGACAAATAATAACTCCGCGAACGTAAGATATACGCAAAACCAACGCCTCCCTTGTTTTTCAGAGCAACAAGCTAGGGAGCCAAAAAACGGGAACACGGCTCGGCGTACGCCGACGTCGAGCCAATGTATGTCGACCGTAGACCTCACCCGAAGTCACGAGTACTATGCAATAAATCGGAAGTCGGAAACTCGCCCACAATTAGAATAACTGATGCGCAACTTAAAACGGGAGAAGGAAAACTATTAATAGATACGGGTTCAGAAATAAATGTAATAAAAAGAAGTTGGTTATTGGGAAACACGCCCATCGACATTGGTGTAAAGTATGACCTATACGGGATCACAAACGGAGTAGTCGAGTCAATAGGAGAGGTCTACCTGACAATTGGCGGACTGACAGTCGCATTCCAAGTCGTTAGTAACGATTTCCAAATACCAGAAAACGGCCTGATAGGCTCACACTATTTAGAACAAGTAGGCGCGGATATCTCTTACCGACGCAAACAACTAAAAATAGGCGATTATACAATTCCGTTCTTACAACCCGAATTTATTGACCTACCGCCGTTCGCGAAAACAAAAATACACGTGCAGGTAACAAACGCGCGCGAAGTTCCCGTGGGATACCTGGAGCGAGTTGACGCGAAGCACGGGATATACATCGGAGAATCCCTTGTAACGGCAAAAAGCGGAGTAGCATATACATACGCGTTGAATACCACCGGGGAAAATATTAGAATACCGGTGCCAGTGATGACCCTCATACCCTTTGAAAAAAAAAAACCAAGAAGTCCGACAAGAATACACAGATGCGCAACCAGAAGAGAACAGTCCCCACACGAAGACAACAGAATCGAGCGAATAATAGACGAAATCGGGTTGTCTCACCTTGACGAACACGAACAAGACGAAGTACTTGACATCATTAACATGCACGCCGATTTATTTCACCTAAAGGACGAGAACTTAAGCGCCACAAATGCAGTCGAACACACAATCGAACTGATAGACGACACACCGGTGCGTGCAAAAATGTACCGTTACCCACCTTGCCACCGTAACGAAATCGACAAACAAGTCGATGCCCTGTTACAACAGGACATTATTCGTCCTTCGAGCTCTCCCTACTCATCGCCAGCGTGGATCGTCCCAAAAGCGGACGGACCAAAAGGCGAGAAAAAGTGGCGCATGGTTATCGATTACCGTGGACTCAACGAAAAAACAATCGGCAACAGCTATCCTCTCCCAAACATATCGGACATTCTCGACTCGCTTGAAAACGCGCAGTACTTCACCACGATCGATCTTGCATCCGGTTTCCACCAGATCCCGATGGCCGAAAAAGATAAATACAAGACGGCCTTCACTACAAAAAAGGGACACTGGGAATGGAATCGGTTATCATTCGGTCTGAAGAATGCCCCGGCGACCTTCCAAAGATTAATGGACAATGTCCTTGGAGGTCTAATTGGTGACGAAATGTTAGTCTACCTCGACGACGTAATCATTTTCGCTAAATCCCTTGAAGAACACAGAATCCGCTTCGATCACTTGGCTCAAAGATTGCGCCAAGCAAACTTGAAAATGCAACCGAGTAAATGCGAATTTTTAAAAACCTCGGTCACATACCTCGGTTTCGTCATATCCAACCACGGGGTGAGACCAAACCCAGAAAAAACAAACGCAGTAAAACATTTTCCAGTGCCTACGAGACCCCGCAAAATTCGCCAATTCCTCGGCCTAGCGAATTATTACCGTAGGTTCATTGACAACTTCGCAAAAATCGCCGAGCCCCTCACGCGCTTGTTAAAGAAGAATGTCCCCTTCAAATGGGCAGAAGAGCAACAAAAAGCATTTGAAATACTAAAAGACATGCTGTGCAACCCGCCGTTACTTCAGTATCCCAGATTCGATCTACCCTTTATCTTGGCCACAGACGCCTCGAACCACGCCGTTGGAGCCGTCTTGAGCCAAAAGATAGACGGTTATGAAATGCCCGTAGCATATGCATCGCGCTCACTTAACGACGCCGAAAAAAACTACTCGACAACAGAGAAAGAACTCTTGGCTATCGTGTACGCCACACAACACTTCCGACCCTACTTATATGGCAATAAGTTTGAAGTAAAATCAGACCATCGACCGCTCAAATGGTTACACGGCTTGAAAGACCCTGCATCACGACTTGCGCGCTGGAAAATAAAATTAAGCGACTACTCATACGACATTGAGTACAAGGAAGGAACAAAAAACGGCAACGCTGACGCGTTATCACGCAACCCGGTCGATATTAAAAATCCCAGAGTGCGAGTGTGTAAGAAGCGAAGAAGGCCAGCAAAACAACAAAACATCGAAACTTCCACAACAGAGGCCCCAACAAAACGCGTGAAAAAAGAACTCAAGGAACCAATCCCGGAAAGACGAGGCAGACCAAGGAAAACACCCTTGTCAACAGCACCACAACCAGAACCAACCGAGAACCTATCCGTACCCCTTCTCAAAAAACGTGGGAGGCCTCGAAAGGAAATAGCGTCCAGCACAACTGAAATACCGAACAAATGCGCAATATTAACGCAGCCAATATCCGTACCGAGAAAGAGAGGACGTAAGCCAGGAATACAGAGGAAATACTGGGATTATGCATCGGAGAATTCCAGAACGGATACCGAGGACACGGAGGAAGAACTACAAAAGCTACCCGAGAGAACGACGCGTAGCTCCTTGAGACAAAAGCGCCTCAACAAATTTCACAAGGAAGGAGAAGAGATATTCGCAAGGCTGGCCACTCTCCCAAAGACGAAAGCAACCCCGCCCCAGGACCTAGAGGACCAACAGGAATTCCCCCGAGCTTCACCAAAAAAGGAAGCCCTGCGACAAATGACCCCAAAAAACAGTGTGCGAGAGCTGCCACTAGAGTCGATCGACGACTCATCCGATTATGAGAATCAGCCGCGCGAGAAAGTCGTAATCGAAGTACCAATCGAAGTACATAATCACGCACCAGGTCCCCCGCGTGACCTTCCGCCTACTATGACAGATGCTACTGTCACAAAAAGGTCAAGCGATAACAAACGACAGGGACAAAGAAAAACCTGCGATTTAGATCCAACCCTGCGAAATAAACCTAGAATAGAAAGCGAAGAAAAAATAACAAAAAAGAATGTTTATTACAGTAAACTCCCCCTCCCCCTAAGGGATATCCACACAGTATACTTTATAACCAGAAAGTTAAAAATGAATACGGAATTCCTCCGCTACTTGTGCGCGAAAAAGGTTATCGATAAAAATGTATTGCGAAGTAAAATGTCCCCACAGAGCGACATAATTTTAACACAAACGAAAAATAATCACCTATACGGTATAATAATAAAAGAAAATTTGAGCGACGAAGTAGAATTTAAGAAAATAGGACAATCACTAACAGCGTTAGAAAAAACCCTGAAAGACAAAGGAGCGCGTGCGGTAAACATTGGCATCGATAACGAGATGATCCCCACACGCCAGTGGCGACTGTTAGCCCACTTTTTAAGATTTGCATACGAAAAAACGGAAATAAATTTCCTTTTACATGTAGACCCACAAGGCAAATCAGCCTCGAAAACAAAACAAAGCGAATTGATTACAAACGTAAAACAACCAACCCAGCCCGACAGCTCACCGTCAGATTGGTCTGCACCGAAACCAGCACCGGAAGCAAAAAAGAGACACCGCGAAGAAACATCGTCAATGTCCGAACGCCCACCACTAAAACGCGAAAACGTGGACGCACAAGAAAAAGAGAATACGGCTTGGGACGAAATACTTCCCCTACTCCCTTATCCTACCACCCCATCCAGCCCAAACGGACCCACGCGTCGATTCTCCGACATACACCCCCCTTCAGCACCCTGTAACACCCTACTCCCTTCTACAAAAGAAGTGCCCAGCGAAACTATAGTATCTAGCGACAATCAGGAAGTTAGCGAAACCCAATCACAATCTGAAAACGAGCCACTTGACCCCTTAACAATAATAAACTCGCAAATCTCGGCAAACATAAATGAAAGCCCACAATCCATACTGTACGAGAAAGGGCACATTGCGTTCTTTATGACAGCAGACTGCGACATGCAAATAGACAATTTAAAACTTTTATGTGAAAAGTCGTTCGTAGATAGAAAAACCCTAATCGCGCAGGACCCAGAGGTAGGTGACGTTATAACCACCCAACATGGTGAGACATACTATTTCGCCTTATGCATCAAATCCAAAGTAGACTCCAAATTCGAGTTCAAACCACTTATCAAAACACTAAAACTTTTACGGGAAGCGATGGAGACAAGTAATATCCACGAAATATTAATGCCTTACGACTCACAATTACTTTCGGAAACGAATTGGGAATTAACTAAGAAAAGTATAAGTGCGCTATTTAAAATAACACACAGATTATTTACAATCTGTAAAGGAAAATTGAGGGTACCAGATACACACGAAAGACCAGAAATAATGCGGGAATATCACGGTAGCATGATCGGCGGCCATCGCGGCGTGCGGAAAACATTTTTTAAAATAGAAAACGACTTTTATTGGCGCCGACTGCGGGACGACGTGCAAAACTTCGTAAAACGCTGCCCCGTTTGTCAAAGATGCAAAGCACAGCAATTCCACACTAGAATGCCTATGGTAATAACAGAAACAGTAAACCAAAGCCTAGACCGGATTTACCTTGACCTATACGGCCCTGTAAAAGACTACGGAGAAAATATACAAGAACGCTATGTATTAACAGTCCAAGACTCGCTAACAAAATTTTCCTGGGCAATCCCACTAGCAGAATCAACGGCAGAAGACGTCGCGAACGCTTTTTTCGAAAACGTAATTTGCAATTTCGGAATACCAAAAGCTATCCTCACAGACAACGGGAAAAATTTTACTAGCGACCTAAACAAACAATTCGCGAAAATATTTAAAATAAAACATTACCTCTGCTCGGCATATAGACCGCAGAGTAACGCAAGCCTCGAAAGATCTCACAAAAGCTTAACCTCATACTTAAAATGCTATATATCAGTAACAAAAAATTGGCCCAAATTAATCCCCCTTGCGATGATGTGTTACAACACATCCAAACATGAGAGTACAGGCTTCACACCATACGAACTAATGTTCGGAAAGAAACCGCGTTTTCCCACCTCATTCGACATACCAAACATCAATGACAAAACTTACCACAAATACCTAGATAATCTCGTGTCCCGAGTGAAAGACATGCAAACCCTAGCAGCAACCAACCTAATCGACTCAAAAGAGCGAAACAAATGTTACTACGACCGGAAAACACGAGAAGTGAGTTTTGAAGTCGGAAACTTCATTTACGAATTAAAAGGAGGACGAAAAGGAAAACTAGACCCGAGTTATGTAGGACGCATCTTTGTGTATTGGTGTCGCGATAAGGGCCGAAACCCCTGCGCTTGCAGATTCCACGGCTCACGCCACTGTCCGTTTTGCTTCGTCCGCTGAGAAGATTTTACCTCCCACTAATTGGGCTGGTGGATGATGACGTAAAATCATCCTTAAATATCCCCACCAAATTGCGGGAAAGGGGATTCACTGTTAGACACTTGTGCTAGAACACCTTCAAGCGGACGAAGTTCTACGCTACGCGCTCCCACTAAAAGTTATAAATTCAGTACTTCGAATAATTGTACAGCCGGTTTGCTCCTCAATACATTTGACTTTATACAAATCTGAGTTACATATTTAAATTTTATTCTCACTCCGGAACCAACTTCCCACCTGCATGTCCAATCGAGGACATTACACTATCTCATAGAACTTTTGTATAAAAACTTGTATTGATCATGTTAATATATTAAATTAACTATATTTATGTTTTTTTATTTCCTAAAACAACTGTAAAATATTAAAATCATTTTTGTGGCACAGTGAATTAATGAACCTGAAATAAATTGCATATTATTTGAATATTAACGTAACATTTATTTAATATTCTAAAAATAAACAAATCATAAAATTTGTGCTTTAAATAATATTTTTTTTTAAATTTCAAGATATTTTTTTAACATGTACAAATATTTTTTAACTATTTTTAAATATTTTTTTAACATGTACAAATATTTTTGGAGGTTCGAGTAAATAATTTTACAATATTACAAGATATTTTTTAAATTTAAAATTATTATTCTAAGAATATTAAATAATATTCTTACAACTTTTATTTAATTTTATACGAATATTAAATTTAGCGGACATAACCTTTTCAGATTATCCCAAGAATAATATATTCTATTTTTGGAATATTATTTAATTATTATTTAAATGTTTTACGAATGATTGTAGAATATTAAATATTATTATCTAATATTCAGTGTATCGTAGATAATTTACTAAACATCTTTAGATATTCTAAACATCAAAGGTGAGGACTAACTTAATACCAGCACCCTGATTTTGATTTTTATCGATTACAGCGCCATCTATGGCCGAAATCGCTTTAATCGTAGGTCAAATTGGGGTATTTTTTCTGGGGAACCCGAATCTGCAATAAAAAATGAGGGTTCCGCCACCCCCAGGGGGTGGAAATGGGGGGTCGAGTTTGGTATCATTGGGTGCCCTCCGTCGAGACCAACAAATTTTATTACCCACTTTTTTTGATCCGACGGGTAATTTTCGAGATATTTCTATGTCTTCAGATAAAATGAACACCCTGTATATAAAATTTTTATTTTCATCTTCAAATTGTTTTATCTTCATAAAAATGCAAGTTTTAATTCACTCAAATGTTAACCGTATAAAATTATTTAATATATTATTATATAATATGAATATCAAAAAATAAATATACAAAAAAGCTGTCCATATCCCGTGGGAACACAACGTATGGTAAACGTTTGTCAAACGTACGACAGAACGTTGCACGAAAGTTTGTAAAACGTACAATTGTCCGCTTTCTAGGGATGTAGAAAAATTTTAAGATGTTATTGAGAAGTTATTTTAATGTCTGAAAAATTTTTGAAACGTTCATAAAACCTTCAAGGAACATTTATTAGAAATTTATCAAACGTTAGTTGAACGTTCACAAAATTTAGTAAACGTCCTATAAACTTTTAGTAAAAGTTCGTTGAAATTTACTAAACATTTGTTAAATTTGTCATAAACATTAAAAATTTTTAATTCAAGTTTTTAAATATTTGTATAAAGTGTTAACATTGGGAGAGAGGGGTGGTAATCGAAAAGGGGGGGGAAGATCATTGAAAATGGAAGGATTTTATTACTTCTCCAAACATTATTTCAATTTTGATCGAATCAGACAAAAAATCTAAACTTTATCCAAACCATATTTTAATCTCACTTAAAGTAATACCGAAATCAAACTAGGTAAGTCTCACTCTCTCACATCCTGTTTTTCTTCTATCTATCTTTCTTGCTCTTCAATAACTTCGGCATAAACTATACGTAAACTTCTTTTGAATCTTATTCAATCACTAAAAAAAAGGTGAAACTCTTGTAAAACGCTGATTTTTTATCTAAGCATTGATATATCTAATCAAATCAATGATATTGAAAAATTTTTGCCAAGTGCAACTCCCTTCCCTCCTTCCCCCAAATATTTCAATTATAAAATTATTATACAAATAATTAAGCTGAAATTTTCTTTCACACCATGTTCGTGATATCTAAAATCAATTCAATGACATTCAAAAGCTTTGGCCAAGCACACCTATCCCTGCCCCTTTTTAATTATATTATAAAATATGTTTTATTGAATTCAAATATAGTTCTAATGATAAAAATGTTTAATTTTATATTGAAAAAAACAGAACATTTTTATTTCTAATTCCACACAACTATAAAGTTAACTCATTTTCTGTTAATATCTAATAAATTTAAATAAAATACTGTTATGAATAACAAAAGTTAGAATAAAAGGAATATGATTTTGTTATCACTTACCTGTAATTGTTGACCGTTTATGAAGAAGAAAGGGTTGGATATATGGAATTAATACATAGAAACAACCCTTTTTATTTAATTAAAAATGTAATATTGAAATTTATTGAGTATCAATACGTGCTACATAATTTAATGTTAGGTTAATCTAGAATAACTAGTTCCGGCTCGTCGGAAACGTTTTCGGCCGTGGAAGGTTGAGGCTCCAAATCGGCTGATGACTCGGCGGGTCCAGGGCCGTATGCTTCCGTAAAGAAACGGATAGGTACAGGGCTGTACGATGGCCCTGTTTTGATATCAGAATCCTGGTATGGATCCTGATCGTGAAGTGTAGGGGTGTAGGGCCGATCGTGACTGAATTCTGGCTGACAATTAGGTTGACTTTCTAGGATTTGTAGATTATCAGCCGCATGATTTTCTTTAATTATTAACCGTTTGACGTGGTCAACAATTGTTTGACATGGACTTGGGTCCTGGATAAACCCAAATAAGATGGAAAAGTCAAAGGTTGAGATTCCGGGAGGAGGGGGAATTGAAGCCTCATAATTTTTAATAATGGAAGTATTATTTTGCACCCAGCTGTCTACGATATTCAAGTTGGTGTTTTTCGTGTGTGAAATATGATTGGGCTCTCCTAGCGATAGCCTTTATTTTATTTTTTTTCCAATGAAGAAATTTTCTCTTTTGTTAAATCGTCTAACTCTTTTAAGAGTTCAGTGTTCTCTAGTCGGTTACACTGATTTCTGACTTTTCTTCGTAAGCCAGAATATTTCTTTTTGGAAACAGCTGATTCTCTTCTCACTAATTGAGAGAAGCAAAATTGCTTTTAGTATATGAGGAGGAATAAAAAGACTAGTAGAAGAAAGAAATAGTAAATAAAATGAGACTCAACTTCAGTTCAACGACTCTTTGAAATTTGTTGAGGTCATTCAGACCTCAATTCAATTAGAATTATCGATTGTAGTTGATTTTGAGGAATTTCCAATTAATTAATTGTTAGGTTTCAATAAAAAATCATACCTAACTTCTAATATAATTAGAAATTCATTTCTCAAAAATAAGAATAGGAAAAAGCAAAGAATAATAATATTAATAATCAGAAATTGAAATGAAACTCAATTTCGGTTCAGTTACTTTTTGATTTTTTGAAATCTATAAGATCTCAAATCAATTAGAATTACTGATTGAAATAGATTTGCTTAATTTTCTAAAATATCAATTGCGACTTCAATAATAAGTTATTTCTGCTACTAATATACTTAGAAAATTTAATTTACTTTCTGAAAGAAAAGGGATTAAAGTTAATCGTTTAGACAAAGGAAAAGAAAGAAATACAATGCCACCTTAGTCAGGATTGTGAATTTAAACCCGATATACTTGATTATCTTACTTCTGAATGTGCAGAAATTGGATGGAGAGACGAGAATTGGCGGTTGTAGAATACGAATGGCGGAGTTGGCGAGAATCAGCGATTACGGGACTGGAACTTCTGCAGCGATCTCAAGCAGTAGAAAGATTGCAGGTTCCGATCAACACACACAATAAAGTGGTCACTAAGTTTGCACTTGATGATTTTTATTAACTGAATTTATACTTAAGTTTTACAAATTTTGTGACAGAGTTGCGTGAATAATAAATATCGTAGATTGAATATGGTAGAAATGTTTTGGAATGAATGTGTTTGAATGAATGCCGCGGCTAGAACTAGATGCTTGTATTTTTATTATTGATGATTCCCCACCCAAAATCTTGGGTTACATAAGTGTCTTGTGTTCGGGCTCGCGGTGTATGGTCAAGCCCGGGTCAACCGATTTCTGCCGCGAGTTGCTACACGGAAATCGAACGAATGTTAAAAATCACATTTTTCGGTCTTTCACATTTTTTGGGAGTATGACCTGATCAGTTTAGCATTTTAAAATCGTTTTCTAAGAAAACAATTCTTAGAAAT
Source organism: Idris sp. 1 HC-2018 (assembly GCA_022817325.1). Taxonomy (NCBI): domain Eukaryota; kingdom Metazoa; phylum Arthropoda; class Insecta; order Hymenoptera; family Scelionidae; genus Idris; species Idris sp. 1 HC-2018. The sequence goes on along the minus strand of JABFPM010003720.1, from coordinate 1,939 downwards.
TGAATTTAGTTCAGGTAACACACATGTGCAGACAAGACGTGAGATACAAGTACTTGTTGTTTTCCAATCGAGTAGCATGTTAATTTGTATTAACTATAATTTCTATGTGTAACCTTTAAACCTGGTAAAATATTACAAAGAAAATAATGGGTTCCATTACAATTCATGAAAAATAAAAGCATCTTTCCAACAATTTTTTTTCGAAAGTTTTATTGTCTTTAAAATATAGTTAACAACGTACTTATTTTTAAAAATTGTAGTATATAACCGATTCAAAAGATTTTTCTTTAATATTTTGTTATGTAATCTATAATTTTATTTTATATTTTGCTATGGAATCTGAAACAAACGAATTGATTTAACATTTATATATCCACACTTCGAGTATAAGTGATTCCCTCTTTATTTGCTATCGAAAAGAGTCGAAAACGAGTTTTTATCACCCCTTCAGGAATGGAATTACGATTATATTTCATTTCGTTCTTCAGAGATTACGATGTAGTACCTACAGTCAGGTCATGCTAGATGTCACAACATTTCAAAGCTGGAAAGCGAAATTAATTAAATCTGGGGCCCCCCTAGCGCTCTTCCCGCCAAATGGTCATTCCGTTTTTGTTGTGCGAGATAGTTACAACGCGAGAGCCGATTATATAAGTTTTTCTTTTCCTTCCCCCCTCTTCCCCCTGTTTGTGAGTCTGGTTGAAAAAAAACAAAAAAGAGAAAACATGAGAAATATGAAAACCTGGAAAAATGAAAAAGAAGATTGATAAGCTATCCAAAAAGAAGAAACTACAATCAACAGAGACACAAGCGACAGATCCAGAGGTTTGGAAATTTATGGCCTCTGGAGTCGAAAAGTCGGATTCTCCTCAGGATGAATCAGAAGGAAACTCGTCCGGGGAGTCTGTCAGCGACGTCGACAAAGACAATTGTCTTCGGGAAGGAAAGCTCTTATCAAACCTAGCAAGTCAAAGCCTGTAAAAGATATTTTAGATGCAACCAAGACTGGCTCCTCTTTGTTAAAAAGTGATTTAAAATAAAAAATCAAAGAAGCTAAAGGTTATAGATAATATTAGCAGGAACATAAAAGTTCCACAACCAATAAGATTTAACTAGCCAAAAAGAAACAATTTAAACTGGAGGTCCCAGCAGACAAGGAATCCATTCGCCATACACAAGAGGTTGGTCACTCGCAAATCTTTAACACACTGTCTGTAGGAAGCCAAATCGTCCCTCGGTGAGTTTCCGACTAATGAGAACGCGTCGTTTGCATGTATTTTGAAATCTTGAAGTGTGTTAGTGAACACGTGACCAAGACGCAGGTACGTACATTGTTTTGTTTCACTGGCGCTTGTAGCAAAACAAAGAAGGTTAGTTGTAACATGTTATTTTTCTTTTATTAAGTTTTATAATTAAATTTTTATTTAAAATTAAATTTACAACTGAAGACTGAATTTAAAAATGGGACGCAAACGGAAAAACACCAACAATGACAGCAGGTAATAACCTGTATTTTCAATATTTATGCAAATTGCTATAATAAACAGATTTTTTTTATTATGTTCATATTGTTTTTTATAGATTCAATATTCATATTGAATTATTTTCTGAAGTAATTTCTTTTTTCAGTATTTCAAAAAAAACAAAAAGAAAACATAGATAATTATGGTTGTGAAAGCGAAGGAAAACGTAGAAAAACAAAGTGTAAGACGACAGTCGTTTGCAAAACCTCAAAATTGAATATTGATGGAAATAATAATGGGTGAGAATTCGTGAAATGTACTCTCAATTATTTATAATATTTTAAAATAATATTTAAAAAAAGTTGTATATTTCGAAAGTATTTAGTAAAATTATCAAAACCCTGAAGTTATTTTTTTTAAATTTCGATTTATGCAAAAGTTATAAATAAATTAATTTTCAGGCCCTTTTTTAACCC
>JABFPM010003719.1:0-13883 GCA_022817325.1 Idris sp. 1 HC-2018 | reverse complement strand
GTAAATCAAAATTGATAAAAAGAAGACAAATGTCTTTTATTAATGTAAAAAGTTTATTAAAATTTACTTAAATTGTTTAAAAATATGTTTAAAATTTATAGAAAATGATTATTTATCAAAATAAATTTTATATAATTTTATTATATAATATACAATCTAAATTTAATATAAATAATAATTTGAATAAGTTTAAACAATAACTATTATTTAATCAAGCATTGCCGTCAATTTGACGGCTTCGGCCGTTCTAGTGTTAATCGAATTTGCTATTATTGTTCGTTTTAGTTTTTTATTATTTAATGACAAAATGATATGTTTCATTAAGTTTTTCAATCTAAATCTTTATATTATAATAAGAAATTATACTTAACGGTTTCAAAGTTTTTTATAATATATTTTTCAAGAACTCAAAAATATTCATAAATTATACAACTAAAATGTACCCTGAAAACAAATTTTGTACTATAACCAAGTATATAATTCACTTGCAAAAATATAGTTGAATCAAGTATTATATTTTCACTGGAATGAAGTTAATTTTGCTTGAAATAAGTCAAATATACTTAATTTAAATATACGATATACTTCAATACATTTGATCATATGTAATACTTCATTCAAGTATATTTCACTTGATTCAAGGTCCATGTTTTTTCAGTGTAATAACTAATTTGAATATTTACATTAATTATTAACAGTCAATTGAATTTTTATAGTCGATTTTAACTAATAAATATTAATGACGTTTCAGTTGAAAGTTTTCCAATTCTTTTCAAAATTGTTAAAGGTTCTTTATTACTATTTATTTTAACAATTTTGAAAAGGATTGAAAAGCTTTCAACCAAAACTTCATTAATATGTATTAGTTAAAACCGACTATAGTCAGACAAATAAACAAGTTTTGTATGTTATCGTTTGAAAAGGATCAAAATTACTATGTGTACTTAGGTACCTTAGACAATAAAATAATTACAAAACCAAATTTGACACACGTTAATAAGCTCAAAATAAATTTCTTCTTATGATAACTTGTAAGTTTTATTCGGAGATGCCAAAAATGTAATTGATTCAAAAATAAAGAATGTGTAACTTAAGCCTCTTTTAACAATGAACGTTTCGAATATTATAAAAAATTATTATTTGATTATAAAACTAGTATAAAACTTCAACAAATCAGTCGCATGCATATTTTTAATATTAAAAAGGAATGAATTTTAATATTAAAAACGTCTGAGTACTTTTTATAATGAAAAAAAAATATTACGAAACTGTGAAAGTTGAATTAAAGTCACAAAAATGTGATTATAGTTAAGGATATACACAGATACCACTACAATGCTCTCAAGCAGTCCTATATAATAATTCATAGAAAAATCATGGCTGCAGAACTTCTGTAAAATTTTTTTTTCGTTGATCATAAAAGATCATTTCTTATAATCCTCTCCGCAGAACTATAATAAAAATCACAATATTCTTTCATGTAAATAGAATGTCTAAATTGTTTTACCAAAAAAGTTGCCTTCAAAAATGTTCATTGTAACATCTACTTTCCAGAAAAATTATCAATAAAAAGTTACAAAATGCTTTGACAATGTATTCACAAAAAACTCTGAAATAATTCTATTTACTTAAAATATAAAAAAGAGGTGATAAAAACTGTGTTTCCCTTTCACTTAAAAAAAATTACCTTTTATCCTAACAAAATGTTATTAGACATTAACTTGTACAGAAATAATCTTGTTAAATACAGACACTTGAATTTTCCTTATTCATTTTTGGGCGCCCAGAAAAAAAGCAAGCAAAAAAACTAAACTGTATATTTTAACAGGTACTTAAATAAACACTTGTTAGAGTTTTTTGTCGATTAAAAAAGTATATAGAAAAAAAGGGAAGTATCGTGAAACATATATAGTAAAAAAACGCTCCCCTTCATGATCAGGTGAATTTTCATTGCACAAGGGTAATGCGAGCTGGCATAAAAAACACCAATTCCCCTTCCATTGGCAGGTTGATTGCGGCATTGTGTGAGTTTAGGGGTTTAAATTAAAGTGTAAAAAGAGCGATTGGTGTTTTGAGCACGAGTTGAGCACGTATGGGCGGTCGTGTTTAAAAAGGGTTCGTGATTTGTTTGGGATTAAATGGCCGGCTTTGTAAGTTGTCAAAAATTCTAGAGTATTGAAAGATGAGAGATTAATTAGTTTTTAAAAAGGGAAAATTCTTTACACTCCAAAATTTACAAATAAAAAATGTGTTGAAATAAAAGTGATTGAATAAAAAAAAATTTTTCAATTCTTTTTTACTAAGATTCAATTTAAATAAACATTTTAAGAGTTATGTAATATTTTTTTAGAGCAAAACTAATTGAATAATTGGAGATTAAAATTTTTCAGGTCCTTTTTGCACGTTTTTTTCAGTTCATCTGAGCCCTTAATAGGCTCCACATTTCTTTTGTTGTATTTTCCATTTAAACGCGATACCGTCTGCTCATCGGTTCGCTCGAAAAAGTTTAAGTACAACTGTACCAGGCTAAAATGACGAACTACGAATGGTAAAAAAGGTCCATCCGGAAGTCAACGGCTCTCTCAACTTGTATTCAGCTTTTTTTCATTTTAATGAATTACAGCCGTACCTTGATAACTCGAATTGCAAGAGAAATGGAACTTTTTTCGACTTATAGAGGTTTCAAATTAAAGAGGTGAAGAGTTTTGGATGCTAATAATGATACAAAAATCAATTTAAATGTTCATTATTTTGATACTTTACATAAACTATTGTTTCAGAAAAAAAATAAGAGATTTTTTGTTTGTTTTATTAATATGTCATTGTCAACTGCAGTTTCAATATTGTACAGACAAAATTCAATAATCAATATCGCCTTTTGAATACTACGTCATTATTTTTTCTTCATTTTTCAAAATAGTAATTTATGCACTCACTAAAATACAATATATTTTCTAGTTTTACTAGACTTTTTAACTTTCATGATAATCTCAACTTTTTGTGAAATTGTTGAACATTGCTGCTCTTTTCGATGCAATATTAAATTTATTTGATTGAAACAAACATAATTTGAACGACAAAATTTGACTGTCGTTTTTTGTCAATGATTCGATTTGTAGAGATTTTATATGAAAATATTCAACGTATAGAGGTTTTAGCATTAATTCAAGAGCTAAAATAAATTCAATTTTTTCTTTTCAAGTTGAACAGGTTTTCTCAAGGGAGAAGACTTTTGTTCAAGTTACAGAGGCTTTCAAGTTGTAACTTTAAATGTTTAAATAAATCGTACTACCTTTAGTTGCTCCAATTTATATTTTTGCTGAATTATACGTTTAATTTTATCTTGATAATAAGTGAATTCTTTTGATTAAAAAAATATATTTAAAAAAATCACACTTTCAGTCGCAGTGACAAAGCTCTCCTTAACTCACTCAATTTTCTGGCGACTTTCAAAATATAACTCGGTGTATCATCATCAATCAAAAGAACTTTTTTTGCTACAACTTTTTTTGTATCAACAATAATCTGAAGCACATTAGAGGCCTTTTAAGAAGTTGCAATTCAGCATATATACATTGGAAAGGTACATTGAAAAGGAAGGAAGGAAAAAAAATCGTTGGGCAGGGAAACGGAAATCACGTGACCCGGGGTCAGGCGTGTGGCAAGGTGGTATCGGGTGTCTGATGTCGATGACAACAGCACACGCATACACTAGAAAAAAAAGAGAGACAAGGTGGAAAAAAAGACGAGACACTATGAAAAAAATGGGGGGGACTCCCTTTAGAAACGGTACGTTTTCTAAAACTGGCCGGAATTATTATCGCGTGTGGCATTGCGCCACAGGATTTTGGGGTCCGTGCGGCCAGTCCCCCTCCCCCTTTTGTGTGTACGCATAAAAAAAACGGAGCCCATAAATCGAAATGATGGAACAAGATTCGTTCTGAAAAATCCGATTACAAGTTGGGCAAACGGACCTATGCGTAATCCAGATAAGCATGTTTAAGTCAATTTGTTAACTTCAAGTATGTCTCAATTAAAACACATATTTAATTTTAAAATATAATTTTGCAAAACATTTAGTTTGATTTTTTAATTTTTGTTTTCAAATATTTAGAATTTTCCATCCAAAAGTTTATTTTATTTAAACTTTAATTTTCATTCAAATAAAATTTGCTTTTATTATTTGAAATTGTAATTTTGCAAGACATTAAGTTCAAAATTTCAATTTGTTGTTCAAAAGTTTAGAGTTTTTAATCCAAAAGTTAATTTTATTAAATGTTTGATTTTCTTTAATAAAATATACTTTAAAAAATCATCCTGAATTATATATATTTTTATAAAAATGTTCCGGTATGATTTGATTTTAATCTTGAAATGAAACATAATATAACATTAATTTGAATTGATAATATTGACGTATCATTTAACTTATCTTTGATTTTCATTCTTGGACTTTTCTTTTAAAAATTAATGCTTACATTACCATTGAATTAAACAATCACTGCACACATTATTGTAAACTTATATTATTGGGTATATATTCCCGTTCAAATAAATATTATTATTATTATAAAATAAATTAAATCTAAAAATTGAATAAATTTATCAAAATGCATTTTTTCTTATCAAAAATCTAAATTAAAATGTATTTTTTGGATTTAATATACATGTTGAAAAAAATCCATACATGAAGGATTAATATAGAACATATAAAGATTTGACGGATTAAATTTGGATTTTCAAACATATGTTATCCCCGTAAAAGTTTTAAAGATTATCACTTCTTCAAAAATAAGTAGCAGCTGCATTCATAAAGAAAATTTATATGCATTTGCTTATACAACGATTGGCCTATTTTTGTATTCATTAAAATTTTAACAGACTGAATCTAAAAAAAAATACAAGAAATCAACTTAATTATATTTACCTTTCGTCGTTATATTCACGTTATAAATTGGGTTCAATCAATTACCTACTGACAGACAACTTCGTAACTCAACTGAATAATTTAAATTTTACATGCTAAAAGGTTTTCAAAAAAAGATTTTTGGGTAAAAAAAAGGAAAGAATAACACTTTCTACGGGAGACCTTTCTGCAGGGATGCAAAGATACGTCAGTGTTGAATGAAGGTGTCATTTGTAAAATAACTTTCAAACATTTTGAAGTAACTGACAACAAGAAAAAAAAGTCCTGAGTAGCAACATAGTTAGCACCTTACAATTTGTCCCTGAAAAATATTCTCACAGTTTTTCATTCTGCCTACACGATGCTAACACGTGGCACTGAACAAAAACATCAAACTCGCTTATGTTAATTTTACAATTTTCGTTTCTTGTCAATCAGTTCCGCTGAATTTCAGTTTTGTATACACTCCCTAAAACGTTTTTCTCGTAAAATATATATATATATATATATTAATTTTACTAAGAAGATTAAAGATCTCTCATCAAAAACATAAGCAGGTACAACAAAAGCCCTAATAGAAACTCTACAAAAATACTTGTTTTTTGTAATCTGATGACAGGAAATGTAACTATTCAGAAGCAAAAATTTTTGAGCCAATAAACATAGGTTTGGTATCAAAAACAAAGGCAGTTTTATTGAAATCAGAATCTTTTCATAAAATCAGTAACACGCGTCACATTTATCAGCAACCACCCCAACTTTTCCATTCTTTTTCATCGCAAATTCCCAATTTTAAAGGCCTATTACTGTACGTGCGAATCCAAAGTCCTTCCATAATGAGCCATGGTCCAGAAGATAATCCTCAGCATACATATATATATATAAAATGTTTCATTAGTGTATATATGTACGTGATTCTAAGCTAGGATCGATCGTTATTTTCACGGCAGGGGATTGAATGTGAGAAACGCGAAAAATGAAATCGCGAGGTCAGTTCGATTGGGGTAAAGGTCCTGGCGACAATGGCCAGTCTATGTCTCGACCTATAAATCTTGCATTGTCCATTGGCAGTGTTTAGCTGGCCGCATATTAACCTGGGGTGCAAAGGCCGTGAGCCCAGCTTTGTTCCGACTTTGACCCCTCTTGTTGCAAAGCTGACCCCTATTTTCTTATTTATCAGGTTACCGAAAAGTAATCACCGATACGTCCATTTTTGCGCCACTTTTCAACGACGTTTTACACGCAGATGTTATTTGCTCAAAAAAGAAACGTGAAATTGTATAATATTTGAGCGAGTCACATTTGTCTTTTTCAAAAAAAATAAGAAAATCCAACCAGAGTTCCCACGAAATTTGCCGAAAAAGGGGGAAATTGAATGACATTTTTATGATTTTGAGTAAAATGAACATTTCTTTGCACTTTAGTTATTAAATGTTTGTAACAATTTTTGAGTAAAATAATATTGATTTTAATTATCCTAATTTTTGGAATCTAATTAGGTCTGATATATCTTTCATCATAATGCCGCTATTATATTTGAGAAGTTTCACAACAAAAAGCCACGTGCCCAGGCAATTCAAAAACTTATCCGATTTCATTCTCAAGATGATCTTGTGATGTACATTTGCAGATCATAATTCATTTGTAAAATGCATCTTATGTGCGTCAAAGTTTTAATTTTTAAATAAAATTTTAATTGTTTACATTGTTGAAATTTTATACGGGTGATTTTTAAAATTATCTTTGCAAAAATTCTTGAATAAACATTTTCAGGTTCATAAAATTTAGCAAAGTGTACATTTTTTATTGCATTTGCCGGTATTTGAATTTAATAAAGAAAAATTTTTTTCATTATTTTATCCATTAATAATTATTTCAAACTTAACATACTCTCGATTCCATTTATAACTTTATTATATTTTAACATTTTATACATTTTCAAATCCAAATATGAACATTGTATAAAACTTTCATTATAAACCTGAAGAAAGTGAAACATAAATGCCGAAACGTTATATTTTTAAATAAAATGTTCTTTTTTGACAAAGATTTTTTTTTCAACTTACTGGAATAATCTACAAAACAATGAAAATTGAGAAAAAGATTGTAAACCCTTTAATGCCAGATATTTATGTTTAAATAACTTTTTTATATTTATTGAGATGCTAGAAGCTCAGGAATAAAAATAATGGCAAAATTTATCAATAAACATTAATTTTGAAGTGAAATTGATCGCCAGTAATTTATTTGACAAGTAGGAAAAGTTGGGAATTCCCCGCGAGTGTGAAAATAATCCACCGAGCGAAGTGAAAACACACTGGCAGATGATCACTAACTTTTTCCACATGTCAAATACAAAACTTGTTCTTACAAGTAATGAAAAAGTGGCTCCTTTTTCCACTATTCTTCGATGAAAATTGTTAACATTATTATTGTTAAATGTCACTTTTCTTTTTCCCACCGTAAATAGTGGAAAAAGAAGCCACTTTTAAATTACGTGCAAGAAAAATATAATAATAATTGTCGATTAATTAAACGTTAAAAATCATTAAATTATGTCTAATTTATTATAAAATAATTTGGTACCAAGTGAGATCATTCTGAGATTAAGTTTTTCAATGTATCATTTCAGTGCATCTCGATTCACTGAGAAAAAATGCAACCAGACCTTTAATGTTTTAACGTAAAAATTCACATTATTTATGTATCTATACATATGGCAAAGGATATGCAAATTACTTTTATATTTCTCATAAAAATAATGACAAATGAAGTTTGTGTTCAAAAAATGTTTGGTAAGAAATGAAAAAATTATAAAAAAATAAGATTTATTTCATATAAAATTGAAAATGAAATAATGAACAAATCTTTTTTATTACTCCGTTGGCGTCAATTTTGTCTTTGAAAATCTTTCACTGGCTTCTTTTAACATATACTCTCGCATATACTGCAGAGCTTATTTCCAATAATAAAGAAAGCATTATAATGTGATTTTTAATGTATAATTAAACGAAAATTATTATATTATTTCTAAGTTATTTCCATGTGTAATATGCAAATCACAAACCAATTTCACTTAAAAATCAATGAATATCAGCAGCTACAGTTTATTATTTTTCCGGATATTTCTAGCATTTTAATATATATACATAAAAGAAAAACATGGTTTTATTAAAAAAATTAGTATTAAAGGAATAAAAATAATTAAATGGTGCTATCATCCTACTTTTAAAACTTTAAACCATAACAAAAATTCAACGGAACAAAGAATACTAGAATTAATGTAAATTTTAATTTTATTTGTAAAATGTATTCAATAAATATAACACAAATGAAATTCGAATGTTGATTTGTACATTGAAGAATATATTTATGAAAATGAACGATAAAATTATTCTAAAGTTAAATTCATTTAAAGTTAAAATGAAATCAAGAAAACCAAATAAAAATAATGGAAAATAATTAAAAACTGTCCTTTATTGTAATTCAATCATTTTCTTTACCCTTTTTATGTTTAAGAATAAAAATAAATTCATTCACTTCAATGTCCTTGCCGTATTTGTCGTATATTTATACACGAACAAAAGAATTTTCTAGTTCATCCTGCGATGACTCTTAAAAAGTCAAGTTCCGTGACTTGTATTTTTTCGAAAATATTTACTCATAACACTTTACTTAAGACCAGCCTGTAACATGATCAAAGGAAGTAACTGAACTTTAAAAAACGATTCCATAATAAAGTACCCTTTTATATTGACTTTTGTTCACATTTTATAAACTTTGTTATTCGATATCCTGTAATAAATCTATCCTTTAAAAGAATAAAAAAATGCATTGCTTTAAAAAAAAACTTTTTTAATCATATATAATTTTCATTGTTTCAATTCAGCTATCAATTTCAATTTTAATTAGACTTCTTTTTTCCGACGAACCATTTTTGAAATTCAATTTACAATTGCCCCGCCCTTTACCACTTAGAACATCATTAACAACTGTTTTTTATCTGCCACCATTCAACCGATCATACAGATGTCGCGAAACCCATTGTTATTTTTCCCGAAACAGAAAAATTTTCTCATACGTTTTTTATCTCATTATAGAAAGTTTTTTTCAGTATAAATTTTCAAAGAGAATACAAAAAAAGATTATTGGCTTTTCCCAAAAAAGAATTCTTCTTTTTTTATGACCCCCATCATTTGCACGACAAAATGTTTGGCAGACCACAAGATTTCTCGAAAAAAAGGCGCATGTTACTGTCTCGAGACACTTGAAAATTGCGCTGACCGGTGTCTACCTGCGTCGAAAAAAAAGTTTTGTTCGCCGTTAAAAAAGAGGATGAATGAACATAAAAAAAGAGGAAACCATTGCTTTTAGCATTTTGACAATGCCGTCTTTTTTATTCCTGACCGTAAGTAGCATCTCACAAAAGCAAAACGGGACCTTTCCAAACTTTAACTGTACATTATTAAAGCGAAAAATTCATTTTCATTCTGAAAATATTTTGGCGGTTTTTACGATCAAACCTCACCAAAATAACATTTCCAATCATCTAAAAATGATATAAAAAACAAATGTTTGAGTTTATTTTTTAAAGTTAACTTTTCGTTAGTATTGTTAATATAAAGGAAAAGAAACCTTAAGTTAAATTTAAACGGTTAACATTTTGCTTATTTGTCAATATCGAGCACGCGCCAGAATAACTGCGTGCCCGAATAAAATAATAAGAAAAGAAACTGATAAAAAGAGACGAACGAAGCAAGGGGGCGAAGGAATGCACAAGAGGGTCACTGAATTCGGCCATTGAATAAAGAAAAGCCGTCGCTGTCGCGTGGACAAAGCGAAAAAAAAATATCAATTTCGAAAGCCCCCAAAAAATCTCGGGCCGTATGGTCTTCCGTATAAATGCTTATTTTTTCCGTCTATTTTCGATTATCAAAACACCTTTTTAGAACACCAAATTGCCCCTCAGAAGAATAGTTATTCTAAAAATAAAAATAATAAAAATTAATTAAAATAGAATTTTATCATACAAGTTTATTTTAAAGTCAAACATATACATATAGATAAAATAATAACTAAATAATTATCAATAAATATGGATATTTGTTTATGTTTGATTTATAGTTAATTTAGTCAGTGACAAAAGAAAATGGCGCACTTACCAATACAAGTGGGGTGGGATGAACAATCATTTTTATCAAGGGGCCGCAAAGAAACGCCTGAAATCCCAAAAAAGTACCCTCTCGGGACATTGACGTGGGGGAAATCAGATCGAACCCATAGATATCGCCATGAAAACACACAGTTTTGTCTTCATCTCCTTTTCTGCTAAAAGATAATATCTTTTGCGCGAAAAACACTCGCTGCAAGAAAAGATTTTAATTTACTTTCAATACAAAAGTTTATTTTATAATATAAAGAACATATTTATAAAAAAAAAAAACTTTGAGATTTTAATTTACTTTCAGTAAAAAACGCAAAAGACTTTGATGTAATATTAATACAAAAGTTTATTTTATAATGAAAATACAAAAAAGATTCTATAGTTAAAAAAAACTTAAGATTACTTGTAAAATAAAAATACAATCAAATTTATAATAATCTGTTTGAAAACAATTTCTTTTTACTGTTATTTAAAAAACGTTTTTTTAAACCCCAAAAAAGTTGCAAAATAATTGCATTATCAACGGTCAACGAACTTGCAAACTTTTTGAGATCAATTACCTTATTATAAGTTGATAACTTTCTTTATAATCCAAAAAAATAAATCATACAAAACAATCAAAATTTAAATAAACTCTGCTATTTTATCTGAGATTACTTTATTTTTTTCCAAAAATTGCTTTTTTATTTTTCTTTTGAATAAAAAAAAAGTTGTTCCTATCAAGTTCAATGAAATGCTTAATTTTTTTATATTGAGTGCTTTTTTTTCTTGTTTAAAGTAAACGGTTTTGTTTGATATAAAATATATATATATTGGATGGGATACGCCAAAATTACCGAAAAAAATGAGATTTCAGGAAAAATCGATAAATAAATGTTGACTATTGAGCCGGGATAAAATATATAAGGGTGGGTGTCAGCAGATGAAGCCGAGTAAGGGTCAAGCTCTCGCACGCGAGCGCAGGGTCAGCTGTTCCGATGTTTGTCGTCAGAAAAGAGCGGCCTATATGGTACATATACAGACAAGCTGCAGCGGATTCTGTATTTCTCTCTGTGTATGGACTAACAACCACCACAAGTCTCCGCTAGTGACCATACCTCATGTGTCCTCTTTCTTTTCAAATTCAAACTGAAATCAAAGGCACGAGCCATAAGTTTTCACTTTTGATATATCTCAGCTCAATTACTCTCAATAAAAACCATACAGTTTTTTGTAACAAAAGTTTTCTTCCAAAAAATACAAAAGTTTAAAAAATACTCATTTAAACTATAAATTCAAATAAAAAATAAATACATTTTAAATAGCTTCATAAAAAAGTTAATCTTGATAAAAACCTTACAATTTTGTTAAAAAAAATTTTCTTTCAAAAAATATAAAGGAATAAAAATATATATACTTTAAATTATAAGTTCATTAAAAAGTTATTTTATTTGAAACAAAATTATTGGCTCTTAAACTTTTGTTTACTATTATTATTTTAGAGAAAAAATGTTTAATAACTTATTTTATAATAAAAACTGTTATTTTCTATAAATATATAACATTTGGTATTCCAAAAAGCATACAATTAATCGCAAAAATCGTTCATTGTGTTGCTGATCTTTTTTGAGAAAATGCGTGGGTGACCATTGTGTGAAAAACGTATCACCAATAGGAGCCGGGTACCTGAAGGGGTTGCGAGCGCATTTTGGGGGCGACGTTTAAACAGCTGCGGCCAAACCCTTTCTTTTATCTGTCAGATCACAAGAGAGTCGAGAGCATCGACACAAAAATAATTTTTTCCACTTTTTTTCAGCACGTGTGTTAAGGTCTTTATTTTTGTCGACAAAAAATTAGGCGCCGGAAATGTAACACAAAAGTGTGTCAATTATTTTGTGGTTTTAAAGAAAAGGATACATGTTAATTCTGGAGATATTTTTTTATCAAAAAAAATCATATAGAAAAGCATTTAATCAAGAATTTGTATTCATTAAATGTATATATTTTATATTAATATAAATTTAAAGATTTTATATTAAGGGGAGATGCGACCAAAACAGCTGAAATCCATAATTTTGAATAAAATAACATAGTCTTTTGATATTTTATAGTTGTCAATAGGCTGAATAAGAAAATCAGTTAAAACCGCCACAAAAATATGACCTACCCTCGTTTTTTCAATGATAAGGGTTGAAAATAGGGTAAATTTACCCATGTTTTTCTCAATCAATTTTTATCCGATTCACTTAAAATTTGACAGTTATTCTTGATAGCATAATAAAACTTTCTGTAAGATGGATTTTTGATTTTTTTGACTTGGAAAAAAGTTATGTTTGTTTGAGTGCGCAGGTGCACAAAATAGGTTATTTTAATACTATTTTGGCATATTTTTCATATTCAAACTAACATAATTTTTGTTTAAACAAATAAATAAAACATCTGTTTTACAAAAAGTTTTATTTTGATATCAAGAAAACACTGCAAAAACAAATGTTTAATTTAAAACACTTTTGTAAAACACTTCAAGTGTTTCCTATGTTAAAAAGATAGGGTAAAATGTAATCACTTAAAAATGTTTTCAATTAAATAATTGTTTTTGCAGTGTAAATGTGCCAAATTTCAAGTAAACCGGTTGAAAATTGACTGTCAAAAATGAAGTTATGTACAAAAAATTCCAAAAACTAAATTACGAGATATTCACGTTTAAAGTTTGGCAACGTTTTTTCAGTACCTTTTGCGTTTTGTCATAACTAATCACTATGTACAAACATAATATTTTCATCTGCGATGCCCGGGCAATAACTAGGACCTTCTTTGGCTGTTTGAAATTTTTCAGCAGCTGATTTAGCCCGTTTACGTGCATTTAGTTTACCATGTAAATATAACTCATACCCAAACACAACAGAATAGATGCTGCGCTTTACTAAACAAATTGTTAAAAAAACATTGTTTATAATGCGCATATCGAAATTTGATTTCCACTACATTATAGTAGAAGGTTCAAAGTATCTAAAATTGCAATAAAAGATGGGCTTTTTTCGATTTTTCCGCATTTTTTGGTCGCATCTCCCCTTAATAAAATTTACAAATTTACTAGAAGGACTTAAATTTATACATACTTTATAGAGCGGGACCGGCTAAAATTGTCTGTTTTGTTGTATTCATTAAACAACGTTCCCAAATTGTTATTTTTGATGATAATCTTTTTTGGATGCAAAATAGTATAACTGAACATAATAAATGGTTTCAAATATATATTTATACATTTTTATTACATAAATACTTCTATCCAACTGCAGACTAAGAACACATTATATGAATTTAATAAACAAAAATTGTAGAAATATAAAAAGCTAAAATACGTAATAGACTGCCTTTGTTTTATTAAATAAAACAAGGAAATTGAAAAAAATGAATTTATGAAGAATAATTTGAAAACAAAATTGAATCACACAATTTCGTCCGATCAGTCCTATTAAGGAGTATGTTATATATATATTATTTTTATTATACAATAAAAATAATCATGTAAAAATTACTAGAAAATAATTTATACCAAAAAATATTTGTGGTGATTAACCAAAAGTTGAGGTAAATCATAAAATATTTCCCGTTCGCCTATCAAGTGTTAAATTAAAAGGTGTAAAAATTTTGTCCTTTTCACTTGTTAAGAAAAGTTTTAGGAACTAAAACTTCGCCCAGGTAACTTTTTCGGCTCGAAAAAAGCATTGTGAGATCATTCGAAAGTGAGAAAAAAGAGTCCGTTAATAAAGTGCATTCTTTTGTCACCTAAAACTGTAAAAATTTCTTTAATGGTTCAAGTAAACGTGAATA